>ML780842.1:988804-1006290 GCA_009831015.1 Picea engelmannii
GATATCGGGAGTTGGAAGAGTCGAGACTCTTCATCATCAAGAGTCCCGGAATCACGAAATGTGAAACCCCGAAAAAATGAAACAAGCACATCGACCGAAGGTTCGGATCCCAAGAGTTGGAGGAGTCAAGAGTCGAGAATCTTCAACACAGGAGTCCCGAAGTGCTAAAATGCGAAACGTCGAAAATCCCGAAACAAGCACATCAACTGGAGTTTTGGATACCAGGAGTTGGAGGAGTCAAGAGTCGAGACTCTTCATCACAGGAGTCCCAAAGTCGCAAAATGCGAAAAGTCGAAACACCTTTTTGTGTAGATTTCGGATATTGGGAGATGGAGGGTCAAAACACTTCATCAGAAGGAATGTCGGAATGCTGAAATGCCGAAATGTGAAAAACACCTTTTGGTGTTGGTTTTAGATACCGGGAGTTGGAGTGTTGAAACACTTTGCAACAGGAATGCCAAAGTGACGAAAACGCCGAAATGCGTTTCCGAATAAGGCTATGGTCACCACTGGTGGTCACATATTCGAAGAGCTGTAGAGAAGAGCTTGAAGAGACAAGCTCCATTTTGGAGTTTGCGACATGGAGAGTCAAGACGACTCATCACAGAATCTCCGAAACGCGAAATGTGAAATACATGTTCAGAATTGGCCCTTGGTCATAACCCATGGTCACATCGATGAAGGCTCAAGGGAGGAGGTGGCACGAAGCTAATCTCCATTTCGGAGATCGAGACTTGGAGAGTCGAGATGCCTCACCACATGGATGTCGAAAAGCCGAATGTCAGAATGTCGAAACGCCAAAAGGCCGAATTGTGAAATGGCGAAATAAGCGCGAGACCCATCATTTATGATCCAATGGTGCAGGTTATTCGGGATTATGATCGAAGGGCTACTGTTGCTCTTCATAGTTAATCGATCAGTGGTGATTCAGTTACTGAAGCGGTCTTTGGAGGTTCACAATGTAACTGCTAGAAACCACTGATGGTTTCTGCTAGAGGACTCGAAGAGACTTCTGTGTGATTGCCATAGGATCTGAAGTGTCTCAAGGAAACTGCCAGTGGAATGAAGATTTTTCGTAGAGGCAATTGACAGATGGATGAGCGTTGAAGCTTGTAATTGCAACAGAGAGGATGAGCTCAACTGTGACAAAGAAGACAAAGAGTCTCGACTACTAGACAGGCTAAGGAATCTCAGTGTAACACCCAGTGATGATGGACACATGGGTTGAACAACCAGAGAAGCTGAAGAGTTGCAATGATGACCAGGCATAGCACTCAACATGAAGAGCATGCAGAAGGATTGCACTCTGGAATGCACAAAGTGCACAGAGACTATAAGGATGCAGAACAAAGAAGAGATGGGGTGCTGCTGTAGAGAGGAATCTCACACGGGGAAATGGCATGCTGTGGGCAGGAGCTTAAATACACAAAAGAGGCGTAATTCAGACAATCAAAATAAGACGCAGAGCATAAAGCACAACAGAAGCAAAGAACAAAGATGCATAGCTGAGACAGTAAAAGAAGGTTGAGATGCACTTGTAAAGAAGAGCAGAAGATCAGAAAGCGCAAGAAGATGCAGGCAGAGAGACACTGATACAAGAGAGCAGAGCAGCGTAACAGAACAATGATGAGACTGGTAAGCGATTGATGAAAATTATATCACTGTAATAAGTTTTAGTAGCAAATATTTATATTTCAGGGTGGTAGGGAGGTGCAAGGGAGGACTGTTGTCCTCAGAGGTTCAAGTGGGTGCTTGAACACAGGGAGTTGTAGCTTCCATCTGGTTGTAGCCAGAGAAACCAGGGTGGCAGGGTGGTGCAAGGGAGAACTATTTTTCTCTGTTATATAGGTTGGTGCCTGTGTGAATGGAAGTTGGTGCTTCCATCCAGTTGGTGCTGGAACACTTAGGGAGTTGGTGCTTTCTTCTAGTGTGTGCTAGAGAAACCAGGGAGTTGGTGCTTCCTTCTAGTAGGTGTTAAAGAAAACAGAGAGTCGGTGCTCTCAGCAAGTTGCAACTTGCAAAACAGAGGTTGTAGCCTCATTATGAGTTGGTGCTCATAAGTATGATAATGTACAGAATGTAAAGATCACTTATCATATAAAGAAGAAGAGGTTTTTACCCTTTATGGGTTTCCTCAAGAAATATCTGTCTCTGCATATTTCATATGTGTGAATGATGCTGAATATTCCATTGCTTACTTCCCTGCATTATTGTGATTTTCATTCAGTGCTCTGCAAAGAGTTTAAAATAAGCATAATTTTTTAAGCTCGGTAACAACTGATTCAACCCCCCCTCTCAGTTGTCCAAGACATTGAGTTGTCACTAGTGAAAACAAAATGAATTTGAATTGACGATTGCAGGAACACCTTCTTCCTATTACACATTTTGCAATGAAATGTTCCGATATATACAATTTGATAGTCAGGGCCTTACGTGTTGTCGGGAACCCTTGCCACCCTATATTGAAGCTTGTCCGACCGCTTTCCATGGGTATTTCCATGCCCGCCACCTTCAGACTCCTTTCCAAGTATATGCAGTAAGTATATAACTTCTCCAGAAACATGCAGAAAAGATCTTGCAAGCAAATGGGATATCTATCACAGATGTCAATATATTAACCCTTCTTGTCTGTCTTCTATACTTATCTTTTATCACATAATTTTTGGGTGAAAAATGTATATGACGAAAGTGTTGGGTGCAAGATGTATATAACAGAACACGCAGGATAAGAATGTGATAATACTAAGTTGGGATGTCGCGGTGAGATATTTGTCCAAGTGTTGAAAGGGACGGTCGTTGATCGGGTTCCTGATTTGAAGATATAGATGGAAATGAGGATTTGACAGTCCGCTAACCGATCAACCCGCAAACAATCCAGAAGCCCAAGAAAGTCAGGTTCAAGTTTAAAGGGATTTTGTTTATGTTTCTTTAAAATGTATCCATATTAATGTATCTTACTAGATTATTTGTGGTCCAAATCTAAACCATGTTCGAATTTGAATGGTGTTTTGGGCTCGAATTTTTTTTCTCAAACCTGTAAAGAACAAAGAAAAAAATATATGACTTTACATTTCGTATATCGAAGAATATTCTGAAATATAGGAAGCTGCAATATAGAACATGCACATGTACAACGAAATGAGTTAATTTTACGAAGAAATACAGATTCCAAATAACAACACCAAGCATTGAATATCAACATAGAACAACTCCAAATATTTATATTTAGATAAACTGGGTCACAAAATACATTTGAGAATATTTCCCCAAAAACGTTGTCTTCGAATTTGCAAAAAAAACTATAGTTCAGTACATATTCTGTGAAATAAAAATGTGTTTTCCATAATGACTTTGATTCGGACTGTTGCGGACTATAAAGCAAAGATGTACAGGAATGAAGTTTGTAGAAAGAAGAAAGTCGACGATGGAAAACAACAAAACCTGGCAAGAAGAAAGAGAAAATTGTCAGATCTGGGTTAAAGCTTTGTTAGAATAAGTGGATGAAGACAAAATAATGTAATCAATATCAACTTACTATGATGGTGTCCCATGCCTTGTCATTTATTCGTTGATTTCCTTTTATGGCTTTCCTCGTCTTTGACGTTCATTGGTAATCTGGTCGACAACCTTTTTCAACCATTCTTCGATGTAGCTCCTCATGGGCACCACGTTCATTTCATGCCGGATTTTTATATTGAATAATTCGCTTTCCAAGTCCCTTAGATCAATAGACAAGTTGTGCAATGCTTCTTGACTATTTTTTTTCTAATTGCATAACCGACTAGCCAAGTTTTCACGTCATCTTCACCATATTCAAGAATGCCATATAAATTTTCAAATGACAGTGTTTTATAGATATGAACTTGATTATCAAATGCTTGCTTGGTAAAAAATAACGAGTTTAATATCAATTTCGGGTCCTGGACTGCATTGGTGCTGGCAGCTAGATCTATCTCAGTTAGCTTCTTGAATAGTTTGTCTCTTTTAGATATGGTCTGGCAACATTCTTGAAAGATACCAATCAGGTTCTTTACCTTTTCTTTCCAGCATGCATTTAGCTGGTCAATTCCATCCAAGGAAGGGAGATCCTCCTGTCTTCTTCTGAATTTCGTCATACCAGTAACTTCAACACAAAATGGTAAAACTGCATTGAGATAAAAACCTTGCTCGTTCTTGATATCTGCTTGCAGATACTCATGAAAAGCATGCGCTCTTATTCCAAAAGACACCATATTCTTTGACATCTCCCAAGCTTTTGTTATTAATTCCATTATTTTGTTTATATTCTTTTCCACATAGTCTCAGGCTGATGTGAGAAGGCTTGTTGATCCTTTTAACTTTGGCGCAAGTGCGGTGGACCCGACCATTTCCAAAGGAGTAGCAAATAGTGGAAGAGGCATTAGAGTTGCCTCCAATTCTTTGATTCACGTATTTAACATGAGGTTTTCCGTTTCAAGGCCACTAATAGAGTTGTCTAGAGAATCTCCTTGCTTGATGCATATTGGATATCTAGGAAGGGCGCATGTTGTGTAGGTTGAACTCTGAATGAGATGTCCCTTTCTTATTCTTTACATCTCTGTTTTCAATAATCATTTTTTTTTATTCGCTGTAAAAAACAACGCTCTGAAATGCAAAAGACTCTTCTTCGTCCAATGTATCTATGCCAAGTATTTCCATCCTAGGATTGTGAGGAACAATTCTCTCTAGGTGATCATCGTCATGGAATGTTTTTTCAATGTCAATTTCTAGTTCCATATCTTCGAGGGAGAGATCATAGATATCAATTTCTCCCCTCGGTCCCTCCTATTCTTGGACTATTGTTTTCTTTTTTTTGCCCGTGGGAAGCTTGTGACAACTTTCAATTTTGTCGGAGGGAGGGCTATTATCTGTTCCTTCACCTGAAGAACTGTGTGTGACTTTGTTATTTAGGTAAGCCGTTCGAGTACTGCCAGGAGATGCACTGGTCTTGGCTGTGGCAGTCAGGGATTGGGCACTTTTTTCACCCGGGTCTTTTCGGTTATGCTTGTGAAAATTATTGGTACTATTACAGAGTCCATTTAGGATAGTGTAAGTGAAAGAACTATTGAAGTGGTTCCTGACCATGAAATCCCGGACTTTCCAAGGCATAGACATGAATTGTACTTTCCTTTTTTCATGGAAAAATGCAACCAGTAGATGTACTTCCTTGTTATTCCAGCAAAACAAATTGTACCATATATGTGACATGGAAGGAAGAAAGGATTTTGTTTAGACCCAAAAATCCTTATAACATTATAGTTCTCCATTTCTTCTATTGTTCCCTTCCTATCCAAGAAGATTGTCGGCTGGCTAGAAAACCGGGGAAAATTGAAGACCTTATAAAATTGTTGGCAAGCGTCGTGTCTCCATAATTTCTGGCATGAGAATGTTATTGGGTAAAATTCAGAGTTCAACTTCCTACACATAGATAGTCCAGGAAATGGATAGCAATTCGGCATGACGAAAATTAAATAAGATGGCATAAAGAATTTCTTCTGCCTCATGTATTGCAATAACTAGGAAGAGATTTGAAAGGAAATCAACTTGCGACAATGGAAGATGGTTTTTTGCTTGACCGTAAAATATAAAATATACAAAATCATCCATAAGGTATTTCCACAGACATGTTGTCGAGCTGCATCCATAAGGTGATGAAAACCTTCCTTTGCTCCTCATTGTATTTAAAATGGATGTTGCAAGATCATAATACAATCTCTGGTAAATCTTGGTTCAATGTATTTTAATGGAAGATGTCCTCGACCTTTTCGCCTTTTAATGCCAATCTTTTCAAAGCTAATAAAAGCGTCATCAATTTGCATTGGGAAAGTGTGCGGAGATGGCAGGGAAATCGAGAAACTATTGAAAAGCAGGGAAAACATTGACAACTGTGTTTATATACCTGGATTTTGACAAAAGCAGGTTCAAGTCAGAAGATAATTTGTTAATATTTACTTAAACAAATTTCATATTATTTTATTTTATTACTGTTCTATGTGGTCCAAATGCAAACTATGTTCAAATTGGAATGGTGGAGCAACATTTTCATATGCAAGTAGAGCCTCAAATATGCAAACCTGTAAGGTTCAAAAATTATGTGCACAATACTAAAGAGCGACATCATGTGAACACCTTTGTAGATGACAGTGGGCCAACACAATATTGAATTCTTGCTACGATGATGTCTTAAAAAAACCAAAACAACCATCATTGTTTTGAAAATTCAAGATTGACAGAGGAAACTAATCAGATTCCATAATATTCTCCCATAAATTCATTTTAACAGGAGATTACCTCTAGCTTTCCGCTTATTAATGCCAATATTTTCAAACATCTGTGGTGAAATTTCACCAGTAAAATCATAATTAATGTGTGTTGGGAAGGGGCAAACATGGCGGGCATGGAGGAGAATTAAATATGCTTTGGTACTTTTTTTAACATGGGAGTCCGTGGTGGAATTGTAGATGACCCAAGTTTTGGATGGAATATGTATACTTGGAACACAGGGAATGAGAGTTCGATAACGCGTACCTGGGAACCTGCGGAAATAAAATTGGCTAAGGAAATGAAAGCGCTCGGTCTGACTCGTGATGTCAAGATATAGATGTATATACAATTTATGAGTTCGATAAAGAGTGAGTCTTGTGAGTTCGAGGAGTGCAGGGTCAAATTGTAGATAAACAGAGTTTTGGATGCAAGATATTATCCGAACACAGGGCATGGGAGTTCGATAATGCATTAGGGGGGAATCCACGGCCATAAAATTGGCTAACTGTTGAGACGAGCTGGGAAAAATATCAACAGATGCTTTGAAAAATCAACAGATGCTGGGAAAAATGAGTCACAAGCTTCGAGTTCGGGTCGAATTGTAGATCATCGAAGTTTCAGGTGCAAGATGTATACCACACACATGGGGCATGAGAGTTCGATGACACCTACACAGGAACCCACGGCCATAAAATTTGCGAACTATGAAAACGAACGACGTCGATCAGACTCGTGATGTAAAGATATAGGTGGACATGAAATCTGCCACTCCATCGTCCTGGGAACCTGCGAGCATAGACATGGGACTAAGTATAGAATCATAAATGGATAATAGAGGGGAAGAAAAAATGGAGAAAGACTAAGTATAGAAGAGGAAAAAGAAAGGGATGTAAGAATTGTATGCCACACAGTACAGAGAACACAATCGACATGAAATCAAACTATTACGTAGGAACACATGAAAAGAAAAGATGGAGTACAAATTTATTTATTTCAAGATAGCAACACAAAAAATATAATTGACACGAAGACAAGTCGATGTCTATGAAGATATGGAGTATCCAAGGAGGAAAAAATAAAAACAGAGCTGCAAACCAGTTCAACAAATACAGACAGAGTAAACGAAAAACTATTGGACATGGAACACATATAGAAAAATGCACCTTTGCATGGATTCTTCTACATTTCTAGTTAGGAGTTCTTTGCGATGTGTAGTTTTCCTATTTGTTTCTATGAACAAAAGCACAAAACAAAACGGACATGAACATAAGTTGACATGTAAAGAAAAAAGCAAGTACTATGTACATAGACTAAATAAAATAGAATAAGAGGAATAAAGTAACATATAGTGTTAGAAGAATGTACTTTTTTTTTTTTTTAGTTCATTCAAGTTTGTGTGTGTGTGTGTATAATATAGATATAGTTTTTTTTGTAAAAAAAAATTCATGACCAAAATCAATTACAAACCAAGGAAAACTAAGAAGTTGGATATCTCGATTTTCTGCAACAAGATAGACAGATATGCTTTGAAGCATAGAAATATGATTCTGCAATATGCCTGATGTATATTTCATAATTCAAGTGCAACACCAACTGTGTGGTGACCAAACCACTATGTGTACAAACCAGGTAAAACTAAGAAGTTGGATGATTTGGTTTTTTGCAACAAGCTACACATATATGCTTTGAAACATAGAAATATGACTTTGAAATATGTTTGATGTATATCTCATAATTCAAGTGCAATACCAATTGTATTGTGATCAGACCAGTAAGTGTCTAAGATAAAGATGTTGTATTGAGGAATAGTCACATTTGACCATACATGGTCAATAAGCGTGTTTTGCACATGGCTTGTGTTGTTCAAAAGAAAGCGGACACTGTATTTGCACATGTAGTTTTCCAATTCTTTTGTTTTGGAATTATTTTGTAGCATGTCAATATTGAAGTCTCCTACAAAAACAATGGTTTCGTTCAGATGCAAATGGCCTAATGCATTGGAAAGAACATTTAGTATGTTAGAGAATGTTGCATGGGGAGCAACATACAAATTCAGTATTGCAATTTATGTTCGATGGAAAAATATTTTTGCAAGCACCATCTCAAATTTCTTTTCTTCGAAATATATATGGTCCAAAATTGGAACATGTTTTTTCACCAATATCATCACCCCATGTGTAATGTAACTTGATATGAAATTGTGATTTGGAAATTGTTTATTTTGCATGCATAATGCCATGTATGTTTCCTGCAACCACAAAATATCAGATTGCATTGTATCATAGTCATTGATTATATCATCTGTGTGTGCATGTAAGTTGCATGTCTTAAGCGAGAGAATTGATACAGATGAGTTTGTTTGTATGAATTGGTAATCATGTTGCAGATGCCATTTTGTAGTAGTCCCGAGGCTCTCAATTTCAATATCAACTTTTTGTTTGAATTTGAAATTATCTTTTGTAAGAGGACTTAGTAAATATAAGGAGTCTATGCTTCTGAATGAGACAATGTTGTGTATACAAGTCCATGTATTCAAATTCCAGTAGGCTGAAATGCAACACTATCAAGTGTTAGTCCTTGCAATCTGTGTATTGTACGTGCACATGCAAGTTTAATTGAAAACTGTTTTTGAATCTTCAATCGATCTGTCTTTGTTGATGTCGATAATGGCTTTGATATTTGAAAAATAGGTGTCCAATCACTTGCAGCGTTTGAATTATATAGATAAGCCAATTTGCTTGCTTGTCACTTGCCTATATGTGGTTATGGAACTTAATCCAAAGGACATCAAGTTTTTCTGTTTTGGTATAGCCTTTGAGTATTCCATCTGCACCATTGACCAAGCCATCCTGTGAATCATAGTTGCAGGCATATATTTCAACCAACATTTCTAATTTCAGGACAAATTGCAAAGGTAAAGTGGTTGTATGTTCATGACGTGGCACATTTCCATGGTTTTCTTCTCCTAGTTCAATTGAATTGATGATGATATCATCGACAAGCATGAGCGATAGCATGTACCTATTATGCATTGAAACATCCTTATTTGTGTAGAACATGTAAGGGAACTTTGGGTCTGTTGGTGCAGGTCGCAAGCACCTCGAATTGATATATGTTAAGTCATCATATGTTTGGTTGTTTGTCCGAATTCTATTCAGAATTGCGATAAATGTTTCATCTGTCTAGTGCATTGTAGTATGCAATTCAAAGCATTTAAATTTGTCTCTCTAGAAGTCATGCGTCACTATTTGTATGTTAACCGTAGGTTGTTCAAAAATCAAATAATCTTGGATCAGTTGTTCATGGTAAAGATCCCCACAAAATATCATGTCAATGTTTCCAAAGTATTTCGTGTGCACATGTTTTATGCTTAGACAAGTTGGAGTTCGTCATAAAGCTTAGAAAAGGTATCTAACATTTCCTTGCTAAGTGGAAGAAACTGTGACTTGTTAAAATGCATTAAAAATGTAGAATGGACTGTTGTTCCACTTGCATTATATGCAACTTTTCTTGTGTATGCAACTATTAGGCCCTTCGGTTTCATAGGATCAGAGGAATTGTTTGAATCATAGATTCGTATAAGCATTTGGAACAATGCTTTCACTGTGAATGTCTTGCATGTTCATGCTCCGCCTGTAAGGAACAAGTGCACATGAGTGTCCATGTTCAAGCGTTTTTTAAGCACAATGTCTTTTAGAATTGTTTGTTGTTCTTGATTTAACATGCGTCTTATTCCGTGGTATTCATTATTTTCAATAAGGAAAGGATTTTTGTGACTTGAAAACCAATATTGATACGTTTTTCAATGCCACCTGCTCGAGGACAAGGAAAATATGCTTGCAAGTCATAGGAATCGCAGGGAGTTATGGTTAGTTTTCAGTTTGTGGATGTCTCATCAAGATTGTCAGGGTTTTCTAGCTCATTAACTGCAAATTCTAGATCACCCCATGTTGGATTAACATTGTAAGTAAATCTAGCTTCATTGATTTTCACTGTAGTCTCAAAGGAAACACACGAAGCTTCCCATGTAGAGAAGTTATGTTTTAATGTCTCTTAGTTTTCATCGAACGGAATGTATAACAATAGTTTTTCTCTACAATAGTTTTCATAGTCATAATGTTTATTGTATTTGACAAACCGTATCAAAGAGGTTTTTATTTTTATTTTTTTTAGGAGCACACCATTTTTTTTGTAATGCGATATGAATTTTTCTAAGCAGATATGCCTAGTAGGAGATGGATGCTGGAGGTAATAATCAATAATAGAGTGACATAGTACGTCTTCTGAATTGTCAGGATCTTGTTCTAGCAAACACGATGGTTTAAGCACAAATGTGCGTTTATCAAGTGGAGATGTGTTTATGAAGACACATTTTCTTGAACTACAATTGAGGGGTGGGGAAAGTGCAATGTGGAATGCTTGTTGAGAAGACATTTGTTGAAGATTAAGAAATGTATTTCCAACGTACGTATCATTTGTATGGCAACAATATGACTTCTTTTATGTTCTTTGTGTATTCTTCTGAATGCACTTGTCATAGATTTGTCAACCTTTGTCATACACGAGGTACAGTACGATGCTGCAGCATATGCATTGAGGACGTACTGCGCATCTATATTTTCATTCCACATAACTGGCATGTCCTTGGAGAAACTGTTGTTCCAGATATGGGAAAGTTTTCGTTTAAGGAAAATTGTTGGTTGTTTAAGCGTACATTGTATGGCTTGGATGTGCTCATCTTCTGATAGATTTATCTCTGTCAAGAAGTCATCGAAGCTCATCAACTCGTCAAACTCTCCTTGTTATAGAAATGCGAACAAGGATTTAGATTTCTCAACAACAACATTGTCCTCTAAACTAAGTGGCTCTATGATTCTTTTTTCTCTCATTGGCGGCACGGGGAAGTTGTATCTGCAATGCGAGTTTTTTCCGTTTTCTACAAATTTTTGTATGATAATGTCTATGAACTTTGGAAAGTTCTGGATCCAAATGATCTGTGTTGCATGTTATGTATTTTTCCACAAATTGCTCGATCTGTGAATTGTCGTCAGTTCCATAGACTGGTGCACCCTCTATCCACAACAATGTGTGGGCATGTCCATTCCCCCTATTCTGGAATTCAATCACAAAAAAGTAGCCCGATATTTTTTCGAAAAGCATTTCATCATGGCATATAAATTGTCTCAAAGCATTTATTCTATGACTATAGTAGCGAGTACATGTCACTGGGTCTTTTCTTATGAGGTAGTCAATGCCATTATTTTCCAGTGTATCAATTTGTTTTTTACATTTTCTGTTCCTATGCAAGTCAGATACCGCAACCACCAATGGATCCCATCAATGCTCTGCACTTGTAAATGTGATGAAAAATGTTGGCGGGCCCAATTGTCATATCATTGCAAAAATGGTTTTCTTTTTTTGTTGTAAATAGTCAGGAGAGATGTGAATGTTTTTGAAATCTATGTATCCAATATCAGATTTTAGGACATTTTCTAGGTTTACTTTGTACTTGACATCCTTGGCCAACAAATTTCTTCCTTGTAACTGGCCTTTTCTTATTCGGACCCACATGCAAGACAACACTTGCTCTATTATTATGCACATTGTTTTGAGAAACAAATTTGTTATGTGACGGGAGAAGTCACCACTTGAATGTAGCATCTCCCATCGAACTATTTTATGGTAACTGAATCATTCTGTAATGTCAGTGGGATGTGGATCTCCATAGAAGAGTATTGGGAAGTTCATTTCCTCTGCGAATTTGTCCTTGAATATTCCAAGTGGACGTTGCCCCTCAATAGGTGCAATTTAGACAATCTTGTCTTGCAAGTCACAAATGCATTGTGAATAAGTGAATCCATGCACCAATGTCTCAACAGGTGTTTCATTCTCGGATTCATCACTTGTATCAAATTCACTAGCAGTTTCGAGAGTCTCTGCAGAGTTGTCATCCTCTTCTTCAAGAACATTGTTCCAGTTCTCATTTATACAAATGTTCTGTGCTTTGTACAGGGCCCTGGAACATAATTCTTTTAATGCTTTCATAACAACATGCACACACACTTTTCCTGTATAATACACATTTTTGTATTGCAAGCGTCTTTTGAAAGCCACAAAAATTGTCATTGTATCACTAATGAATTGTAGCAAGGATTTTTACACAACATCTAGTTGAACAAGCACATTAATAATTGTTCCTGTTAAGCCCAGCTGGGGTCATTTATAGCCCTAGGGCCTGATTTGTGCAAATGAAATTCGCAGAGACACAAGTCTCTCTTCAAGTTCCGTAAGGGAACTTACATCTGGTAGTGGTGTATTGCATCTTATTTGGTCAGGGGTTGCAAATTGTGGTGGTTTTCCATTTTAAAGCGACCGTTTGCATGAAAGACAAATTTTTCCACTGGAAAATGTTTTATCATGTGTTGTCAAGCGGAGGTATTATGCTTCCAAATCAGGCGTGAAAGACTTACTGTTTTTTGTGAAATTCAATTGATTGCAAATTGCACATGCAATGGAAGGAGTGTCTTTGATTTGTTTCATGTAGGTTTTTCTTACATATTTCTTCCACATGGAAGTATGGGTAGAAAGTGTTTGTTGGTTTTCATTGGTAGTAGTGCACGGTGTTGCTTCTGGCCCACGAAATGTGATTTTTTCCTCTTGGACAGTTGCATGACCATTGTGGGATATGCGACTGTACCTGTTTTTGTTGTGTTGTGCACGAACAATTTTTTTTATATTGTGATATGTCAGTTTCTCTCTAGAAGGAAGCATAACAATGCATTTTTTTCTCTCGTGTATGACCTTTTTCAAGTTTTGGTAACTTAGTCTACGCTTCTTGTTCAAGGGCAGGATGACCTCATGGCAGCTGGGATGAATTTCAATCTGATTAAATAACATGCGACACTTATGTACATTCGATGTGGTTTGGTTGGCATTGACACTGAACCCTGGAATGACAGTATTTCCTATACCACCAGTGTTTTTTTTTCTCTCACGTATGAAAATTTTCAAGTTGTGATAACTTAGTCTACGTTTTTTGTTTAAGCCTTGTATGGCCTCATCACAACTGGGAAGAATTTCACGCATGACCTTTTTCAAGTTGTGATAACTTACCCTACTTTTTTTTCTTAAGTCCTGTATGGCCTTATCGCAACTGGGAGGAGTTTCATTCTCATTAAAAATCATGCCACACATATGCAGATTCGATGCGGTTTGGGTGGCATGGACATTGAACCCTGAACCAGTGATATGTCCAAGCAAAGGTTGATAATGGATATGTGTCGTATATGTTTTCAACGAGAGGATGTCAATTGTCCGATCGTAATTTGAATCAATAGAACAAGAATGGACAGTGCCATCTGGCAGGGCCGACCAGACTTGGATGTTTACTCTGAATATGATAGATAGACATTGCAAACATAATCTGCCACCCTCCACATTTCCTTTTTCATATGGCAGTGCCATGTTTACAAGGTATTCTTTCCAACTTCCAAATGCCGACATATTTTCTACGAGATATGGCGAAAGGTGTTGATGCAAGCAACTAAAAGCCTGTTGGTTGCCGCCTATAATTGCATTGAAAAAATACTGTATAGTGTAAATTCGCAGTGACTGCACATCGAAATCTGTTGCTACCAAACAACAAATTTCATTGAACAGACTATCTCCATGGCTAGATACAACAATTGTTGCTATCTGCAAACCATGGCAGTCTATGTGATGCATAATCTGTTTCCACTACGATTCAAGGTCTTTACAAATGAGGGACAAGTAAATATGAGGTCCTTCAAGATTTCATATGGACAATTTTCTGTACAGTAGTGGTTCATAATGACCACTGACAGGATTGGCATCATGGAACAAGATGAAATATGGATTGCTAGATGCAGTTTTGTTGAATAGTAGATATCTTGTTTTTCTTGTCAATGACCATATTCCAATTGATATATTGAGCCACTTAGACAACCACCATATAAAAAATGTATCTTCCCAAAGTCCCCTCTCATGTGCAGGAAGAATTAGAGATGCAGACAACCACATCTTTAAAAATACGTAGTGACATCATGCATTCCATGCAACTACCGAAGAAAATCAGATTCCAATTCGTATTCATACGACTCCAATGGCTCAATGTCACCATTTTTTAAACAACCCAAGAAATAATCTATCACTCCATTGTCCAGGTCGGTCGAAGAATAACGGAAATGCAGTAGAACATGAAATGCATCGAAAAGGCAATGTCCTACAGTATACGAGAATGCATCCAATCTAAAAARCCCATTTTTATGCAACACCTCGTCAATGTTGTCATGTATAATGGAGTGTGTATCTATTTCATACGACTCAACATCCATTACTTGTTTCATCTCTTAAACTGCGATTTTCAAGTTGTTTCCTAGTTATTTTCAGTTTGTATGAAAACAGAGAAAAGGGGGAAAAGGAATAAAACAAAAACAAATAAAAAAAGACAAATAGAAAACTACAAGTGCAAAACTGCGTACCAATATCGGTATGTATCCTTCAACCTTCTTCTTGTAAAATTCAATTCCCTCTAGTCGCCACAGCAGATGACAAGAAAACAAACCTACACTGAACAATGAACCAAACAGAAGAAACAACCCAAATAAATAACACTATAAATTTGTTTAGCACAAAGACTGATTTGAACCTATTCATGGTGTGCATCCTACAAGCTTCTCAGAGGAATAATATGTTATGAAAAATAGAAAGGACAGGACAAAGGCAACAGGTGGATGAAGTTTTTTGAACCACAGAATAAAATCATTCCCTGCCACTACACCCCAACGAATGGTTCCCCCTTGTGACAACTCCAAATTCGTTTTCTAAAACCCTTTGCATTGCATTGCAATTTTTGAAATAGCTATGGCACAATATCCAGGACGTGGCAGTTGGCATATGAAAACGCATGGTTCCTAGGAAACAGAAAATAAGACCACACAGAAAGATGTTATGCAACAAAATTCTGAGGCAGGGACTCCTACCATTGAAAAATCTTGCCTACAAGGTGCAAAACACCAAGTAGAAAAAAGGAATAGAAACGAAATGATGTCACAAAAACTTACCCGTCAACGAGGTATGACAAGAGATCATCCCCAAAACTTGGAAACTGCAACAACAGGTCCAACAACTTGCAAAGTTGAAGAACAACAAACCAGTGAACAACCATGAAGAGGTCCAACTGCAATTGCAGGACCTCAACTTTGCAAAGTTGAATCAAACAATAAAAATAAGCATGGAACGAACCAACAAACAAGCATCAACCATTGAACCAGTGATGTCGGTGGAGAGCAATTTTGCACAATTTCACTACAAACAACACCATCAAAAAAATGGAACGAAAATGTATTGCAACACATATGTACAATAAGCATTTAAGGTTGCGAGACCTGTTAGGTAAACACTTAAGACTGTCATAACCATCGAAGGGCGTCACCCTGTGCAAACACTTAAGAAGGAATGCAGTGTGGCAAACCTATTTACGTACGCAACAATGACAAAGACTCTCGAAGCACACAACAATAAAGAAAAAATCACACATAGTAATAGCAATAAAAAAATAATACAAATAATAATATTAATAATATTAATATTAACAATAGTTCGAACAATGGAGACAATGCTAAAACATTTTTGAGTGAGATGACAAAGTAATATGAAAATTGACTATCCATGTGCAATAAGACCTTAAATCTATTAGTACAAACTTTGGATATCTAAACATTTCAATATGAATAGTACAAATTAAGAAAATCACCGCACATGATAAAACTTTGGATATGGAAACATATAATTCATTGGGAATAACGAAGCTGGAAATAAGACCTCAAATCTATCATCCAATCAGATCATGACATATATGGGTTTTTTTAATATATAAAAAATAATGCTTTTACTTCTGTAGTTCCAACATTAGAAAGTATGCAAAAATTTGTAGTCAAACCACAAAGTAATATGAAGTCAATGAATTATCGATCGCTATAGTCCCTCTATGCCTTCAACAAGGACTAATAAGGCCTCAAATAGATAACTAATGGGTTTATGATTAATTCACTACATAAAATCTTAATTGCACTATTAAAATGACTTAGGACACAAATTAGGGCTTTAATCTCGCTTTTGTATGAATAGAGATTCCCCCATTGTTCTCATACAACTTATATATTAGTGAACTAGTATATGTCCTCTCAATAAAGAATCTTCTTTTAAATAAGTGTTCCTCCCACGTCTGTAATTCACCATATTTTATTAACCTTCCTTAGTCCTATTAATCAATTTTAACTACTCATATTACTAATATTAAATTAATTTAAATTTATTATACAATATCAATTGTGAAATTCAATATTTTATATAAATTTTATCCACTTTACTTATAAAAATTCATTTGATATCTTATAGGATAAAACAACTAGTTAAGTATAATCAAAATTATTTTCAACTATATGAAAATATCAAACAAATCAAAAGTGTAAAATCATTCTTTATTTATAAAATTCATTTGATATGTTATAGGATGAAGCAACTAGTTAAATATAATCAAAATTATTTTCAACTATATGAAAATACCAAACAAATCAAAAGTGTTGTTTCAAGTTCCCTACCCTTTCTCTCAAGAAATAAAAATAAAAATAGTAAGTTCCATCATCTAAATCATTCATCTATTTATAAAATTCATTTGATATGTTATAGGATGAAGCAACTAGTTAAATATAATCAAAATTATTTTCAACTATATGAAAATACCAAACAAATCAAAAGTGTTATTTCAAGTTCCCTACCCTTTCTCTCAAGAAATAAAAATAAAAATAGTAAGTTCCATCATCTTTGATGGTTGGCATTTGGGAGATCTAATAATTTTCTTTAAAAATATTTTGGAATAATTTTCTTTAAAAATATTTTGGAAAGTTAGTGTATAAATGAATTTTTCACTTATTATAATAAAATAATATATATAAGTATATGTATTTCTTCCTTAAAGATCACACATTCAAATCCAAACCTAAAAAGGGTAAGATATGTACAAACAAAAAAATAACATACACCAATTTGATATTTGATGTCTAGTTTGACCAAAACTTTTTATGATATAAATTTTGATATTTAAAATACTTAAAAGTAAAATAAATTTATATTATTTTACCAAATTAATTTCTTTTAATATTGTTGTTTTATTTTCTTTATAT
>ML780842.1:1007775-1038159 GCA_009831015.1 Picea engelmannii
TGAAGGTCTCCAAGATGAGCATTCCTTCTTGGTCACATTCACCATTTCTCTCTTGGAACTATCTCATTAACAATTTTGATGTCGAAAGCGTATTGAGTAATTCCAATCCATTTAGCGACATAAAGAAATGAAAGCGCTTTTTTCAACACTCAGATAATTGTTCCTGTTATCGCACAGTTTGTAGCTAGGAGCAAAGGCTATAAGGTAGAAGGCCAAACTAGCATAACAGGAACCTATCCCACCCAATGTCACCACGATGGGTAGGTTCTTTCTCTTTAGGAAGGTTAGGCCCAGGGGAGACGTCTCCGGTGACCTGGGGTTTTGAAGAGGCTTCAAAGGATAATCAAATAATGACAAGTTTCCCCCTTCACAGATCACCACCAAAGCAGATAGTCCATCTTATAGCCAATAAAGACAACTAAGTAGGATCCCTGCCCGAGAACAAAGCAACAATAAACTTGATATATGTAGGCTTTGGTTATTACTTCATATACATTTAAGACAATTTGATATTCAATATGAGCAATTTAAAGGTAAATGTTGACGAAGTTAATGTTTACAAAATAACAATGGCAGTAATGTCACTTCATCAATAAATACTCGAATGATACAACATTCAATATAAAAAATCACTTCTTAACTCAATTAATGCCTTCAACTACCATTCAATTACTCAAAAGACAAAATGTTGCTGCAATAAAGATGGAATATTCAATGATGATGTCAGCAACTTTGCGTTAGTAGGTTGGTCTAGGCTAGGGTTAGCGTAGTTAGGGTTTCAATTTCAAAAGGTTTGAGAGTGTTTAGATCCAATTCTACTTCAACGCTAGAGGTCTTGGGATAAGTGCCTTAGGGTAGAAAGGAGTCAATAAGTGAAGGACACACAGGTTGAAGGAGATGAGATTTCAAAGGACTAGAGGGAAAAGTTTCAAGTTGCTGCTAAAGAAGGGCCTCAAAGACAGAACCCTAGGGGAGAGAGGCTCACTCTGGTGTTGCAAAAGCAAGGCCTCGTGCTCTCTCCTCCTTCCCGGCAAACGACTATCTCAGATGAAGCACAAAATCAAGACAAGAAAGCTTAATGAGGGAGAGTGTTGCTGCAACAAGGCTCTTTCATCAAACCCTAAAGGAAAAACGACCCTAAGTGTAGATAACCTAGGCCTGGGACATCTTCCTCCTCCTGGATTCTAAAAGGTATGGCTAGCACATGGGAAAGAGAAACAAGGAGTGTAGCTACGGTTAGGTTCTCTTCCTCTCTTTCAATGGTTGAAGGTTTCTCTATCAGGGGACATGAGACAAGGACCTGCGTGTTTGCTTGCCACCGAGGGTTCTGATTCAACAAATTTATAAGCAATATGCAAGAAATTTAAACGACAACCATTCAATAAGAAGTTTTGCAGAAAAAACACTTACAATTCATGAAGAAATAACCATGCAAACCCTAGTTGTAACACCTTCCTTCAAGAGAAACACCATAAATGCCAAAAAATATCTTCCTTCAACAAGTGCGCATCACTTAGTTCATCCAAAAACCCCAATAGGGCGCTAAAAATCAGACCTCACTATGAGTGAGTGAAAATTAATGATCAAAATGAGAGTCAAAACCCTCAATATATAGTGTATCAATGACCTAATTTTACTTTTTAAGTCATAAAAAGGTCGATAAGGCCATAATGTCAAAATCATATTGTTTTTACATTAAATGCTAAGTAAAATCTCTAATCAAGAAAAAGGTGAGATGTCAAGCCCCTCTGAGGGAGACGTTAGCCCTTTCTAGGGCCAGTGCAGCATCCAAAAGCCAAATGTTAGCCCTCCTTGGGCTCTTCCAAACTTCCACACGTTCCAACCACCCTGTCCATCTGCCATATGCTCATGATGATTTCATAAGCCTCTTGGTGGCATCATGGGTCATTTGGAGCCAACGTTCCACTGCAAGTGGGTCAATCCCCCTAGGTCCAGCTTAGCCAAAGTGCCCCTGATGGAACATCCTCTTCTTCTCCGGTGCAAAGGCCCTGATCCATATCCATCCTGTCTCTGCCCCCTGATGGGCTCTCAACATCCATCTGGTGGGCTCTTCAGCCCCATGGAGGTCCGAACTGGTCATCTCCCCATGTGTACCGATCCAAATGGTACATGTCCATCGGGCATGGTCCTGCACATCAAAAGATATGCCCTACATGGGCTCATCAGTCACAGGGATCATAGTAATGTCAATCACATCTCATCATCAATATTATTAAACATATGCATACAAACCCTAGTACATCAGTCAATAGCTCAAAGACATTACAAAAACTTGCAATACAAGATTGGAGAAAAGGACAAGGCGTTCTATTGGGCTAGTGTCCACAAGAAAAGGAAAGTTTCTAGAAGATCTCATCCAAGCCATGTAAGTGATGTGATGTGGCTAGGGGATGTCCAAACATGTGGGTGCAGTGAGGGCTAAGGATGCATAAATGTTACATGTGGGTGCCTTTGTAGAAGGCGAGTTGTACCTGTCATGGATGCATTTTTTCCAAGCCCATTCTTTCCTTTATTCTTTTTCTTGTTTTATTCTTTTATTTGCTTTTCTTCTTCTTTTTCTTTTTATTCAAGAACTAACCAGGGGACACTGCCTTGGCATGGTGACCAGAGCGGATAGTGTTATCCATAAGTACTTTCATAGAGATCAAAAGGTTGGCTCGTGAAGAGACCCACTTTCCCTTGGCCATGCAACCAGAGGTCACTGCCCTGGCATGGTAACCAGATGGTGTAAATGTCATATTGTTAGGTACCCATGGACCTAATAGGCTGGCTCATGATGAGACCCCCTATCCTCTGACTAGGTCTTGTTTTGTTATTTTCCGGGTCCCTCTTGTTTCTTGCTAAGAGGCTTTTCACTGCCTTCTCGGGGATCCCTGGGCAAAGCATCTCGAGGTTTTATTTCTAGGGTTTTATATTTTACCAACTGCTTTTACCTTCTAGGCCTTTAGCCCCTTCTTCCCATGAGATAAGGTGCAATCCTACAAATAGGTCAACCCAATGCCCAGACAAGGGGAATGAGATAAATGAGCAGGAGATAAGATGAAACAATGGTGGTATGATGGGAGCAGACGATGGATTTTCAGAAATCCCCCAAGTGGCAAACCAAGACCTATGGGAACAAGCTTGCTAGGGCACCTGTCAATTTCCCCAAGCATGGTTAAGTGGGCTAATGTAAGATCCAAGCAATTGTTAGAGATAAAAGGAATCAGATGCATATATTTAAAGGTTTCAATGATCAAAGTGACACATACCATGATACCTGGACCAATTACCTCATGGAGCAAGAACCTCTTCTGATGCAGGATCAAGTCGATGGTGATAGATGCTACTGCTGCTGATAAGACAAAAGATGATGAATGAAGAAAAGGTGGTCCCTCCAGGGCCATGCTCAAGTCAACCCTGCTCTCGGTACTCCATGTCCAGGACCTGTGGACCTCGAGACACGATCTCCTAGTTATCCCTAAAAGGTGGGGATAACATATGGCTCCAACTCGAGGACATGTGCTCACCGTAGAGCGCATGACAACCTCAACATCTCTAGCATAACCTGCAAACCTACTCAATCTTGATAGAAGTATCAATAAAAAAATTGTGGTGGTAATTCCACCCCAACATACATATAGATGTATATATACTAAAGTAAAACAATCAATATGCGAATGTAAAACAAAGTACCTACCTTTACTTACCTGTTGGTTGGATGTTCGATGTAGTCAAATGACCAGTGTAGCCAATCCAACAATGTCCCACGATACATGCCTTTATGCTTCATCATAAACCAAAATAGTGATAAATCAAACACAAAAATGTCATGAGTTAGAATATATATCATATCATCGGAAATCTCAAAGTCTAACTCATGGAGGCGGGTGGGTGGGATAAAATCCTGCCAAGTCCATCTCCAAGGAAAGTACTCAATCCACTTCAGGAAGGGGTCAAGAAAAGTCCAAGGTTCAGAACACTGACTCAAAAGGTCAACACACTGGCTACCTAATACGTTCTCATACTGTGAAGTTTGGGAAGGGATTGACAAGGATGTATTACACGACTGGCAAATTCTCAAGGGATAGTTGAAAAACTGAGAAGATACACTTAAGCTTGTAATATTTAACCAACCCTTGGATTCTCGGGTCTGCTTCACAGGAAACTCAATGCAAAAGGTATAATTCCCAACTACACCTTTGATGATACAACAAGGTTAGGTAATAAGAGGTAGCTGGGGATAAGGGTCATGAGAATCCTTCTTTAGGCAAACAATATTCTTACTCCTATAAAAATCTGAGCATAATGGTGGTTGATAGTCATCTTCATAGAATAAACCCAAATGCTCAGAGGAGAAATCATCAAAGTCCTCAAGGTATGACCGGAAATTATTAGGAAAGCATAGCATCAAGTCATCCTTGGGTGTTTGGGGAGCATCGGTAAAAATCTCATCTCCTTGTTGCCACTGGTCAAGAGATTGTTGTGATAATTGCAAAGGAAACACTTGGAGATGACTCTTTATGTCATAGATAGGATCCATATCATAACCAACTGCATCCCACCTACGTCTCCCAACATGTATGAACTCATCAAAATTAACTATGTCAGTATCAGTATCATAACATGGAGGGTTCAAAACATTCAAAAGCTCACCCATTTCCACTTCTTTTCCCAAATCATAAAGTAGACAATTATCGAAATCTTGGAGAGGAGGGTAACTTACCTTTTCTTCTTGTGCAGGAGCTTCGAGGACTTGGGTATCTTTAACACGCATTATTGTCTTATCCTCATGAGTAGCCATTTCTTCTTCATTTCTCCATCACTGTCTGAATCATGGAATAAGGTATCATCAAAATCCTGAAAGGGAAAGAAACTAACCTTACCGTCTTGTTGTTGTGCAGGTGGAGAAGGCTTATGAATCAATTCATGAAGAGGAAGAGGGCATGATGATACTTTGTTATTGGGTTCCAGCTCCTCAACTATTTCTTCCGCAATCCCTCGTCGATCTGTGGTTCGTTCCCCTTCTTCTTGGAGATCAATGACGAAGCTCTCAAGGGTAAAAAAATTCTCTCCATTGACAGTACTTAAGGTAAAGAGGCATTCTATATCAAGAGAGGAGACCTTCTCCTCAATTGATGCAGCCATGTAGTAGGCTTCATCCAGCGTCCTTGGGGTTCTTTCATTAAGAGGAAAACTTAGATACCCCAAAAGTGCACAAGTGAAGAGATGGACCAGGTATCCCTCCTCGGGATGATGACTCTTAGGAATCTGATATACCATGTTCTCAAATATGTCCTAGAAGTCTCCGACAGTTTCATCCTCAGCTTGATTTGTATGCTCAAGTTCTTTTAATAGTGTTGGGATGTCTTCTGATTGGATACCCCATCTCTCGAGAAAGGTTTTCTCAAATTGCTCCATAGTTGTGATGCTGGCATTAGGGAGGTTTTCATACCATTCTTTGGCATTGCACCAAAGAGTGGTCGAGAAAAGTTTCATGACCACGTCTTCAGCATAATCATCGATAGGGTAGGATAGGAAGAAGTTCTAGAAATTTCTCATAATATAGTCAACTCTTTCTCTATCACCACCACAGAATCCAAGGAGGAAATTTATGCATTCAAAGGGCATTTGTTGAGGGTATCTCGGGATGTTATTCATGTCTAAAGGCTTGTAACTCCTAGGATCCCATTGTGAAGTCATTGTTGGCTTCATCATCAACAGAGTCGCCAGATAGTTTTCTTGAAACTATCAAAGAAATAGGGAAAACACCCTAGTGGAGTCGTCGGGTAAGCTTGTAAGAAAAGGCTCTGAGGCAAGGCTTACCGAAAAGATTTGTCGTTTGAGGAGAATTGACTCAGTTTTCCCCGGCAATGATGCCAAAATGTTATCGCACAGTTTGTAGCTATGAGTAAAGGCTATAAGGTAGAATTCCAAACTGACGTAACAGGAACATATCCCACCGAATGTCACCGCGATGGGTAGGTTCTTTCTCTTTATGGAGGTTAGGCCCAAGGGAGATGTCCCCGGTGACCTGGGGTTTTGAAGAGGCTTCAAAGGATAATCAGATAATGACAAGTTTCCCCCTTCACAGATCACCACCAAAGAAAATAGTCTGGCTTATAGCTAATAAAGACAACCAAGTAGGATCCCTGCCCGAGAACAAAGCAACAATAAACTTGATATATGCAGGCTTTGTTTAGTACTTCATATACATTTAAGACTATCTGATATTCAATATGAGAAATTTAAAGGTAAATGTTGACGAAGTCAATGTTTACAAAATAGTAGTGGCAGTAATGTCACTTCATCAATAAATACTCGAATGATACAAAATTCAATATAAAAAATCACTTCTTAACTCAATTAATTCCTTCAACTACCATTCAATTACTCAAAAGACAAAACGTTGCTGCAATAAAGATGAAATATTCAATGATGACATCATAAACTTAGGGTTAGTAGGTTAGTCTAGGCTAGGGTTAGTATAGTTAGGGTTTCAATTTCAAAAGGTTTGAGAGTGTTTAGATCCAATTCTACTTCAATGCTAGAGGTCTTGGGATCAGTGCCTTAGGGTAGAAAGGAGTCAATAAGTGAAGGACGCATAGGTTGAAGCAGATGAGATTTCAAAGGACTAGAGGGAAAAGTTTCAAGGTGTTGTTAAAGTAGGGCCTCAAAGACAGAACCCTAGGGGAGAGAGGTTCACTCTGGTGTTGCAAAAGCAAGGCCTCGTGCTCTCTCCTCCTTCTTGGAAAACGATCAGCTCAGATGAAGCACAAAATCAAGACAAGAAATCTTAATGAGGGAGAGTGTTGCTTCAACAAGGCTCTTTCATCAAACCCTAAAGGAAAAAAGACCCTAAGTGTAGATAACCTAAGCCTGGGACGTCTTCCTCCTCTTGGATTCTAAAAGGTACGACTAGCACAGGGAAAAGAGAAATAAGGAGTGTAGCTACGGCTAGGCTCTCTTCCTCTCTTTCAATGGCTGAAGGTTTCTCTATCAGGTGACATGAGACAAGGACCTACTTGTGTGCTTGTCACCCAGGGTTTTGATTCATCAAATTTATAAGCAATATGGAAGAAATTTAAACTACAACCATTCAATAAGAAGTTTTGCAGAAAAAACACTTACATTCATGAAGAAATAACCATGCAAACCCTAGTTGTAACACCTTCCTTCAAGAGAAACACCATAAATGCCAAAAAATCTCTTCCTTCAACAAGTGCGCATCACTTAGTTCAGCCAAAAACCCCGATAAGGCGCTAAAAATCAGACCTCACTATGAGTAAGTGAAAATTGATGATCAAAATGAGAGTCAAAACCCTCAATATATAGTGTATCAATGACCTAATTTTACTTTTTAGGTCATAAAAAGGCCGACAAAGCCATAATGTCAAAATCATATTGTTTTTACATTAAATGCTAAGTAAAAACCCTAATCAAGCAAAAGGTGAGATGTCAAGCCCCTCTGAGGGAGACGTTAGCCCTTTCTAGGGCCAGTGCAGCATCCAGAAGCCAAACGTTAGCCCTCATTGGGCTCTTCCAAACTGCCACACGTGCTAACCACCCTGTCCATCTGCCATATGCTCATGATGATGTCATAAGCCTCCTGGTGACTTCCTGGGTCATCTGGAGCCAACGTTCCACTGCAAGTGGGTCAATCCCCCTAGGTCTAGCTCAACCAAAGTGCCCCTAATGAAACGCCCTCTTCTTCTCCAGTGCAAATGCCCTGATCCATATCCATCCTATCTCTGCCCCCTGATGGGGTCTCAGCATCCATCTAGTGGGCTCTTCATCCCCATGGAGGTCCGAATTGGTCATCTCCCCATGTGTACCGGTCCAAATGGTACCTGTATGTCGGGCATGGTCCTGCACATCAAAAGATATGCCCTCCATGGGCTCATCAGTCATAGGGATCATAGCAATGTCAATCACATCTCATCATCAATATTATTAAACATATGCATAAAAACCCTAGTACATCAGTCAATAGCTCAAAGACATTGCAAAAACCTGCAATACAAGATTGGAGAAAAGGACAAGGCGTTCTATTGGGCTAGTGTCCACAAGAAAAGGAAAGTTTTTAGGAAGATCTCATCCAAGCCATGTAAGTGATGTGATGTGGCTAGGGGATGTCCAAACATGTGGGTGCAGTGAGGGATAAGGATGCATAAATGTTACCTATGGGTGCCTTTGTAGAAGGCGAGCTATACCTGTCATGATTGCATTTTTTCCAAGCCCATTCTTGCCTTTATTCTTTTTCTTGTTTTATTATTTTATTTTCTTTTCTTCTTCTTTTTCTTTTTATTCAAGAACCAACCAGGGGACACTACCTTGACATGGTGACCAGAGCTGACAGTGTTACCCACAAGTACTTTCATAGAGATGAGAAGGATGGCTCGTGATGAGACCCCCTTTCCCTTGGCCATGCAACCAAAGGTCACTGCCCTGGCATGGTAACCAGATGGTGGCAATGTCATACTATTAAGTACCCATGGACCTAATAGGATGGCTCATGATGAGACCCTTTTATCCTCTGACTAGGTCTTGTTTTGTTATTTTTCGGCTCCCTCTTGTTTCTTGATGAGAGGCTTTTTATTGCCTTCTCGGGGATCCCTAGGCGAAGCATCTCGAGGTTTTGTTTCTAGGGTTTTATCTTTTACCAACTGCTTTTACCTTCTGGGCCTTTAGCCCCTTCTTCCCACGAGATAAGGTGCAATCCTGCAAATAGGTCAACCCAATGCCCGGATAAGGGGAATGGGCTAAATGAGCGGGAGATAAGATGAAACAATGGTGATATGATGGGAGCGGACGATGGCTTTTCAGAAATCCCCCCAGTGGAAAAGCAAGACCTATGGGCACAGGCTTGCTAGGGTACCTTGTCAATTTCCCCAAGCATGGTCAAGTGGGCTAATGTAAGATCCAAGCAGTTGTTAGAGATAAAAGGAATAAGATGCATATATTTAAAGGTTTAAATGATCAAAGTGACACATACCATGATACTTGGACCAATTACCTCATGGAGCAAGAACCTCTTCTGATACAGGATCAAGCCGATGGTGATGGATGTTGTTGTTGCTGACAAGACAAAAGATGATGAATGAACAAAAGGCGGGCCCTCCAGGGCCATGCTCAGGTCAACCTTGCTCTCGGTACTCCATGTCCAGGACCTATGGACCTCGAGACATGATATCCTAGTTATCCCTAAAAAGTGGGGCTAACATCTGGCTCCAACTCGGGGACATGTGCTCACCATAGAGCGCATGAGAACCTCAATATCTCTACAAGAACCTGCAGACCTGCTCAATCTCGATAGAAGTATCAGTAACAAAATTTTGGTGGTAATTCCACCCCAACATACATATATATGTATATATACTAAAGTAAAACAATCAATATGTGAATGTAAAGCAAAGTACCTACCTTTACTTACCTATTGGTTGGATGTTCGATGTAGTCAAACGACCAGTGTAGCCAATCCAACAATGTCCCACGATACCTTCCTTTGTGCTTCATCATAAACCAAAATAGTGATAAATCAAGCACAAAAATGTCATGAGTTAGAATATATATCATATCATCGGAAATCTCAAAGTCTAACTCATGGAGGTGAGTGGGAGGGATAAAATCCTGCCAAGTCCATCTCTGAGGAAAGTAATCAATCCACTTCAGGAAGGGGTCAAGAAAAGTCCAAGGTTCAGAAAACTGACTCAAAAGGTCGACACACTGGCTACCTAAGACGTTCTCATACTGTGAATTCTGGGAAGGGATTGACAAGGATATATTAGACGACTGGCAAATTCTCAAGGGATAGTTGAAAAACTGAGAATATACACTTAAGCTTGTAATATTTAACCAACCCTTGGATTCTCGGGTCTGCTTCACAGGAAACTCAATGCAAAAGGTATAATTCCCAACTACACCTTTGATGATACAACAAGGTAAGGTAATAAGAGGTAGTTGGGGAAAAGGGTCAAGAGAATCCTTCTTTAGGGAAACAATATTCTTTCTCATATCAAAATCCGAGCATAGTGATGGTTGATAGGCATCTTCATAGAATAAACCCAAATGCTCAGAGGATAAATCATCAAAGTCCTCAAGGCATGACCGAAAATTATTAGGAAAGCATAGCATCAAGTCATCCTTGGGCGTTTGGGGAGCATCGGTAAAAATCTCATCTCCTTGTTGCCACTAGTCAAGAGATTGTTGTGATAATTGCAAAGGAAACACTTGGATATGACTCTTTATGTCATAGATAGGATCCATATCATAACCAACTGGGTCCCACCTACATCTCCCAACATGTATGAACTCATCAAAATTAACTATGTCAGTGTCAGTATCATAACATGGAGGGTTCGAAACATTCAAAAGCTCACCCATTTCCTCTTCTTTTCCCAAATCATAAAGTAGACAATTATCTAAATCTTGGAGAGGAGGGTAACTTACCTTTTCTTCTTGTGCAGAAGCTTTGAGGACTTGGGTATCTTTAACACACATTACCATCTTATCCTCATGGGTAGACCTTTATTCTTTGGTCATACAGCAAGGAAGATTCTCTTCATTCGGGGATTCCATTTCTCCATCACTCTCTGAATCATGGAATAAGGTATCATCAAAATCCTGAAAGGGAAAGAAACTAACCTTACCGTCTTGTTGTTGTGCAGGTGGAGAAGGCTTACGAATCGCTTCATCAAGAGGAAGAGGGCATGATGATACTTTGTTATTGGGTTCCAACTCCTCAACTATTTCTTCAGCAATCCCTCGTCGATTTGTGGTTCGTTCCCCTTCTTCTTGGAGATCAATGACAAAGTTCTCAAGGGTAAACAAATTCTCTCCATTGATAGTGCTTAAGGTAAAGAGGCTTCCTATATCAAGAGAGGAGACATTCTCCTCAATCATTGCAGCCATGTAGTAGGCTTCATCCAGCGTCCTTGGGGTTCTTTCATTAAGAGGAAAGCTTAGATACCCCAAAAGTGCACAAGTAAAAAGATGGACCAGGTATCCCTCCTTGGGATGATGACTCTTAGGAATCTGATATACCATGTTCTCAAAACTGTCCTGGAAGTCTCCGACAGTTTCATCCTCAGCTTGCTTTATATGCTCAAGTTCTTTTAATAGTGTTGGGATGTCTTCTGATTGGATACCCCATCTCTCGAGAAAGGTTTTCTGAAATTGCTCCATAGTTGTGATGTTGGCATCAGGGAGGTTTTCATACCATTGTTTGGCATTGCACCAAAGAGTGGTCGAGAAAAGTTTCATGACCACGTCTTCAGCATAATCATTGATAGGGTAGGATAGGAAGAAGTTCCAGAAATTTCTCATATGATAGTCAACTCTTTCTCTATCACCACCATAGAATCCAGGGAGCAAATTTATGTATTCAAAGGGCATTTGTTGAGGGTATCCCGTGATGTTATTCATGTCTAAAGGATTGTAATTCCCGGGATCCCATTGTGAAGTCATTGTTGGCTTCATCATCAGCGGAGTCGCCAGATAGTTTTCTTGAAGCTATCAAAGAAATAGGGAAAACACCCTAGTGGAGTCACCAGGTAAGATTGTAAGATAAGGCTCTGAGGCAAGGCTTACCGAAAAGATTTTTCATTTGAGGAGAATTGACTCAATGTTCCCCGGCAATGGCGCCAAAATGTTATCGCACATTTTGTAGCTAGGAGCAAAGGCTATAAGGTAGAAGGCCAAACCGGCGTAACAAGAACCTATCCCACCCAATGTCACCACGATGAGTAGGTTCTTTCTCTTTAGGGAGGTTAGGCCCAGGGGAGACGTCCCCGGTGACCTGGGGTTTTGAATAGGCTTCAAAGGATAATCAGATAATGACAAGTTTCCCCCTTCACAGATCACCACCAAAGCAGATAGTCCAACTTATAGCCAATAAAGACAACCAAGTAGGATCCCTACCTGAGAACAAAGTAATAATAAACTTGATATATGCAGGCTTTGGTTAGTACATCATATACATTTAAGACTATCTAATATTCAATATGAGCAATTTAAAGGTAAATGTTGACGAAGTCAATGTTTACAAAATAGCAATGGCAGTAATGTCACTTCATCAATAAATACTCGAATGATACAACATTCAATATAACAAATCACTTCTTAACTCAATTAATGCCTTCAACTACCATTCAATTACTCAAAAGACAAAATGTTGCTGCAATAAAGATGAAATATTCAATGATGACGTCAACAACTTAGGGTTAGTAGGTTAGTCTAGGCTAGGGTTAGTGTAGTTAGGGTTTCAATTTCAAAAGGTTTGAGAGTGTTTAGATCCAATTCTACTTCAACGCTGGAGGTCTTGGGATTAGTGCCTTAGGGTAGAAAGGAGTCAATAAGTGAAGGATGCACAGGTTGAAGGAGATGAGATTTCAAAGGACTAGAGGGAAAAGTTTCAAGGTGCTACTAAAGCAGGGCATCAAAGACAAAACCCTAGGGGAGAGAGGCTCACTCCGGTGTTGCAAAAGCAAGGTCTTGTGCTCTCTCCTCCTTCCCGGCAAACAACTAGCTCATATGAAGCACAAAATCAAGACAAGAAAGCTTAATGAGGCTGCGATGAGGTCAATTTTGATAACAAGGCCCGAGGTGAAACTAAAGCTCCATGAGACAAGTTGCTAGTGCTGATACTTTCACATCAAACTAGTGTAATTGGGATTGTTGGTGTGGTGTTTATATGTCAGGATGAGGATGATATTTTTTCTTGAACATTATTGGACGACACAGTTGCATTACAATTTCAAATCCTCTACATTGTAATCAAAAGATTGGTATTGTTGGCACACTACTCCCTTGTGTGTAAATTAAAATAATTACAACAAATCAAAGATAGGTGACCTGCACCTTGTCATCATTGTGTAGATTGGAAGAAATGCTAAAAGAGCATTCCATATTGTTAATTGAGCCATCCTTCAATTTACAACAAAGAGAGGGAACACAAAGGTGACATGGTGAACCAACTGTGTGAATGTTGATTAAAAAAATGATCGAATACTTTATGGTCTCCTCTAAGTGATAAAATGTAGAAATAAATAAACACGAATTTGCTACAAATTTGTTGTTCTAAGAGGCACGAAAATACTATGATCATAAAGGTGTTCAAGGAGTATTTTGATTACTTGGGTATATCTTTTTCTTTCCCACCACTAAGTTGACTATAGATGTTGGAGAAAGTCATGGTTTGTGTTGTTCCCAAAGTGCAAATCGTGATCTTACTTTGGTTGCTCACTAAGGTGGTTGGTTTTAAATGGAGCATACACATTTGCAATAATCATCGTAGTTTTCTATGGTGTTTTGTTGACCTTCTATGGGTCAATTTCTCATCTCTCATCCTTATAATCTCACCACGATTTATTTGTATTTTTCTTATTAGGATCGAATCATAAAAATGCACGATAATTGTGTCATTCTTTGCAAATTGTTACACCATGTATGATTGACTTGAAGTTTCATTAAATTATCTAGATTGTCTCTTAACCTTTTTGTAGAGAATAAGCAAAAGATAATTGGAATACATCGAAGTATGTCTTATGTCACATATTAATTAACATTTTATTGGACATTAGTGCATGTTATGAACTCATACGAGATTCAATTAATTAAACTACCCTAACTATTGGAACTGCACATCAAATAAAGATAAAAGGAGCAGCGTACATATAGTTTGAGGAGGAAGAAAAATATTTGAGAGAGGTATGCTTGGAGTGCAATGAGGTTTTCTTCTTTGAATTATTATTCATCCTCTATACTTTCAGCGGGGATTGACAGAGTTCTTGGCAGCAGGGAGTCTTGTGAAGCAATGAAGGGATGAAGCGAGGATGAGCTTTGTTGGTTCTCATAAGGTGAATGGTTTACTTGTCATTTTGTTGTATTTATGTCTGATTTTATTCAGCACTAATCAGTTTCTGATATGTAGGTTCTCACCTTGTGTTATCGCCACTATTGCACCATTCCATTTTGGCTCAACTTTATTCTTCTTTCTTTCTTGGTCGTTCTATTGTAATTATGTTCTAGAATGGCTAAAGGCTAAATACATGGCCCAAGTCTAAGCAGAGACTTGTAAATTCCAAAGAATCCAAGAATTGTATAGAGATCACTTTTAAATAAAGATCAAAATCTTTTGAGCTCTGAAATTGTTTATTTATTTATTTTCTTTAAAATCTCATTTTTCTTCATCTTTTTTACAAATTTATTACTTTTGTAAAAATATGTATATAAGTTTAACTCTTCATTACTTTTGTCTTAGTTTACTCTCTTACAAAATAAATAAATAAATATTATTAAGTTAGGGTTTTCTTGTACATATTTTTCTTTAGTTGTTTGATTGTTTTAAGTTTTTTTTTTGTTATTTCAACTTTAAGAATTCATACACAGAACTGAATACAAAATTATAAAGTTGCAAAACTAAACAAAAATCGAATATTTAAAAAAAAAAATACAAAGCAAAAGGATTACATGCTTGGACTTTAGGTTAGAAGAGATTTAGCCTAGATTCTAATGTGTTTTCTTGTTGGGGCTCTAAACCCAGGGTGACATTCCCATCTCTTCCCGCTTAGCCCCACGGTAAGTCAAGATATTGGTGTTGGGGACTCTTTAGTCCCTTGACATCAGCAGGACCTCCATTCCTTTTCATCAACCAAAAAATTACAAGGTAAATCAATGTTCGTCCATCAAACCCTAACCATGAATCATCTATCAAAATTGAGAAAGCATACATGCATCATCTCTCCATGAAGGTGCATAAGTCATTCATCCATGGAAAAAAAGAAAAGATAGAAGTAGATAAGTAGTTGTAATCCTCCACTAGTAGCAATGTGTTAAAATGATGGAGCTCTTCCTCTATTTATATGAGGAAACCAAGCGCTTTACCCTCAATGAGATAATATCCTCTTAAATCCCCTAAAACATAATAAGTCCATGATGCAAGGTGGATAGGTCTAAGGTCGACCCCCAAAAATGCCTCTAAAATAAATATACAATTCTAAAACATGAAAATGTCCTCCAAAAATGCCACATGTGTGAGTTTAGAAGGCTCATAAAGGGTAACTTTTTTTCCAAATGGAGTGTAAATGCTCCAAAGGTCATGTATCTCCCCAAAATATGCAATGCATCATCAAAAGTCATGTCTCCTTGTCCAAAAGGTCATGTATCCTCATAAAAAAGGTGTCAACTCATCATCAAATGAGCTAGGTCTACTCAAGCAAGTGTTGTTGAGTATGTATTATATTCTTTGCACAATTGTGGGTCCCCCTATTAGGGGTTTCAGGGGCAGAGCCCCCGATATTTTTTGGGGGGTTTATTTGCCAAATTTTTCAGCGGCTTATTGGCGCATGGTATTTTAGCACATGGTTTTCTAATTCCTATTAAGAAATTAAGGTTGTAATATAATCCAGGGCAATGGATTAGGGGTTTTTTGGATGTTGTGGGATCCTATATATTGTATTGTAAACACTGAAGATGGATTATTAATAGAATTAGAGGTGTGGCTCTAAAACAAGTCATTGGTTTTCTCGGTTGGGTTTCCAAGATAAATCTTTGTGTATACGTGAGATTGCAATTTTTTTCTTTTCCATGTTAAGAATCTATGTGCGCGTTGCATTAATGTAAAAGGTTTAAAACTTACATTTGGTATCAGAGAAATTATTGGATTCATGGAGACATCTTTGTGGCTAAGGGTTTGTCTTGGGTTTGTGATAAACCTTGTTACAATTGGAGTTTTCCGGTATCGATTCTTGTGGTGAAAAAAAAAGGCGAGCAGTTAAAAAACAGAGAACGAAAAATTTGATGGGAAAAGTCTTGAGGTGTGGAAGCTCAAGATGGAATATATTTTAGTAGACAAAGATCAATGGGTCATTGTAGATCTAGGTATTGCACCTATGGGTATGTCAACAGAAGATTGAAAAAAATTGAATCGGAAGGCAAAGAGAACAATCCAGTTGTGTCTTGCAGATTCAATATTACTGAATGTGTCAAGGGAGGCTACATCCAAGGAATTATGGAATAAGTTAGGGGCTTTCTATCAGTCTAAGTCCCTTATAAAAAAAAATCCTACGGAAGAAGTTGTACAACCTGACGATGAAAGATGGAGACTCGATAAAAAAACATCTGAATGCCTTCAATACTATGGTAAGTCAGTTATTTTCTATTAATATTAATATTTCTTATGAAGATAAGTGTATCATTTTATTGTGTTCTTTACCAGGCTTGTGGGATAGTCTGGTTGTGGCCATAGGCAATAATAAAACTACTTTAAGTTTCGATGATGTGGTCTCATCCTTGTTGTCGAAGGAGATGAGGAAGAAAAACATGGAAATCCAAAGCACATGTCTTATTTGTAAGAGGATACTCCCAGGAAAGAAATAAAATTAAGTCCTCAAGCAATAGATCTAAATCTAGAGGAAGATCTAAATCTCCAGAAAAATTCGTAAAGGTATGTTGGAGATGTGGAAAAGAAGCGCATTATAAGAAATAATGTAGATCCAAAAGTGTTGAGAGAGGGAAGGGATATGATGATGCATCTTCTACAGAAGCAAAAACCTATGTAGATGAAGGAGGGGATGTTTACTTGGTTTCTTAAAGCACACATGCAGATCATGAGGCATGGTTGGTCGACTCAAGTGCATCATTTCATATGACTCCTCACCGGGAGTGATTTTGTGAGTATGAAAAGTATGATGGGGGTGATGTTTTCCTGGGAGATGACTCAAAAAAAAATCATAGGATGAGAAAAATTCAACTTGAAGCTCATGGATGGTAGGATTATAACATTCCTTGGTGTTCTACACATCCCAGGATTGGCCAGGAATTTGATTTTTGTAAGCAAGATGGACAATGCAAGTGTAAAAATAGTGTTTGAAAAGGAAACATGTAGGATTGTTCGAGTAATAGTGTTGTTGAGGGGAGTTTGGATTGGAACTATGTATAAGCTGCTAAGAAACACTATTAGTGATGGGTGCAATAATTTCATTGTTCATGAGATTTGAGCTAAAGAAGGAAAAACTCTTGTACTATTTGGAGAAAAGACTATGTTGTGGCATCAAAGACGGGCATATCGGAGAGAAGGGGATTTGAGTACTACATGGTAAAGGTATCATTGAAGGTATGTCGGATTTCTCTATGGATATTGATTTTTGTGAACATTTATTGTATGGGAAGCAAAATAAAGTAAGATTCTCCTTCGGTGCTATGAGGGCAAGGGGAATTTTACAGTTGTTGCATGATGATGTGTTTGGACCTGTGACAATTCCATCACTAGGTAAATATGTGTACTATGTCTCATTTATTGCTAATTTATCGAGGAATACATGGATTTATTTTCTCCTCAACAAATCTGAAGTCTTGGACAAATTTAAGGAGTTTAAGACTCTTATGGAAAAGCAGACGGAGAAGAAAATTAAGGTGTTAAGGATGGATAATGATGGAGAATTATGTGGGAATGAATTCGAGTAATTTTGTAAGAAATGTGGTATAGAAAGGTAGAAGAATACTCCATACACACCTCAACAGAATGGATTTGCAGAAAGGATGAACAGGATGTTGATGGAAAGATCAAGGAGCATGCTCAGTGGTGTCGAGTTGGGACGGGAATTATGGGCATAGGTAGTGGACACTGCATGTTACCTGTTAAATTGATCGCCCTCATGAATCCACGCATGGTATGGACTGGTAAGAAACCCTCTCTTGCACATCTCAAGGTTTTTGGTTGTGATTCTTATGTACATGTTCCAAAGGAAAACATGAGTAAGTTGAATAAAAATGTTGAAAAGTGTATATTTATTGGCTATAAAGATAGTCTTAAAGGTTATGATATTTGTAACCCATAAACTAAGAAGGTAGTTTATAGTCGAGATGTGGCATTTAGATAAATTAAAGATGTTTTCAAAAAGAAAGTCTTGCCAAGCGAGAAAGAACCAGAGAAAATAGAGTTTGAATTCAAGGATAATGAATCAAACTATACAGAAGAACATGAATTAAAAGAAGAAGAACCTCATACTTCAGTGTTGAGGATATTGGTTCGCGAAAGAAGACAACCATAAAAGTATACTCCACTTGATTTCCGTTCAATTTTTTTCTTTTTCTATTACTGATGATGATCCTAGAACCGTTAGGGAGGCAATTAATTCAGAGGATGGAAAACTCTAGAAAAAGCCATGGTTGAGAAAATGGTAGCTTTGGACAAGAATGAGGCTTGGGATCTAGTGGAGTTATCGAATGAAAGAAAACTCATTGACAGCAAATGGGTGTTTAAGAAAAAGTTGAATGCGGAAGGAAAAGTGGAGAAATACAAAGCTCGATTAATAGAAAAAGGTTATTCCCAGGTAGAGGGAAATGACTTTGGTGAAAAAATTCTCTTGTTGCCAAGTTAACTTCTATTAGATTTCTTCTATCTGTTGTTGTTGCTTTTGATTTTGAAGTAGAATAGATGGATGTGAAAAAAACATTCCTACATGGGAATCTGGAATAAAAAATCTACATGAAGCAGCCAGGAGAATTTGCAGTGAAGGGGAAAAAAGAGTTGGTATGTAGGTTGAAAAACTCCTTGTATAGGTTAAAGGAATCACCAAGGATGTGGTATAAAATTTTTATACTTATATATTGGGACTTGGCTTCACAAGAAGCAAAGTTGATCATTGTGTGTATTTCAAATTAGTAGGTGATCATATTATTTATTTGGTCTTGTATGTGGATGATATATTATTGATAGGAAACAACAAAGAAATTATCCAGGATGTGAAAACTCATTTGTCCTCTAAATTTGACATAAAAGATCTTGGTGTTGCAAATTTTATTTTGGGCATGGAAATTAAAAGAAATTGGGAAAATATGAAACTTTGGTTGAACCAGAGAAAATATGTTAAGTCAATATTGTGGAGGTTTAATATGCAGGAATGTAAAACTGTCAAGGTCCCTATTCTTGTAGGTGTAAAGTTATCCGCGGATCAGTGTTTGAAGACATGGGAAGAGGAAGAGGACATGTCCCACGTTTTGTATGCTAGTGTGGTTGGTAGTTTGATGTATACAATGGTTTGTGCTAGACTAGATATTGCACATGTAGTGGGAATTTTGAGTAGGTATATGTCAAAACTAGGGAAGGAGAATTGGGCAATAGTAAAGAGGTTTTTCAGGTATTTGCACAACACCACTACTTATGGATTGTGTTACCAAGGAAGATCAGGATCGGACAGGTGTTAGATATACATGGCTTTGTTGATGCAGACTAGGCTGGAGATCTGGATTGCATAAGATCTACAAGTGGGTATGTGTTTAACCTATTTGGAGGAGCAATCAGTTGGATGAGCAAAAGACAGTCTGTAGTGGCACTCTCAACCAGGGATAATTTTAAGGATGGAAATTTGTATTAAAATGTAGAAACCTGGGCTAATCTTACCAATCTTTAATATGCAAAATGTAAAATGTTTGGCGATAGTTTTGTAAAAATATTCAAATTTCTAAGGATTTTATATAGTTTCTATAAAATTTTAGCTATTTTTAAGGTAAAATAATTTTATTCTGTGAAATTTGGGCGAATCCATTTTAGAAAAAATGGAAATTGACGAATCTTTTTTTTGGAAAAAACATGGGAAATTATACCATTTGTGAAATTTAGCCCCTAAAATCTTCTATTCTCTCAACTGTAGAATCTGAATACATGACAACCACTCAAGCAAGAAAGGAAGCAGTATGGTTACAGAGATTGGATTTAGGTGTTGGGTTGGTACAACAAGTTGTAATAATAGATTGTGATAGTCATGGTGCAATCTACCTGGTAAGGAACCCATCTTATGATTCTAAGACAAAGCATATCGATGTTCAGTACATTTTGTCAAAGACATGGTTGAAAAGAAGAAGACATTGTTGGTGAAGGTGAACACTTTGGAGAATGTTGTAGATTCATTAACAAAGTTTGTGAGGACTGAGAAGTTTTGTTGGTGTAGAGAATCAATGGGCATTTATGCCCTGGATTATTGATCACAAAAGCATGTGACCCATGTATGAAAAGAAAACAATAAGTGGAAGAATCTTGAGTATGTATTATATTCTTTGCATGATTGTGGGTCCCCCTATTAGGGATTTCAGGGGTAGAGCCCCTGAAAACAAATTGTGGTGGTTTATTCGCCAAATTTTTGGGTGGTCTTTCACCTTTGGCGGGGGAAGTCTAGTGGTGCATGGTATTTCATCCCATGGTTTTATAATTCCGGTTAAGAAATTAAGGTTGTAATCTAATCTAGGTCAATGGATTAGGAGTTTTTTGGATGTCGCGAGATCCTATATATTGTATTGTAAATAATGAAGTTGGATTATGAATAGAATTAGAGGTGAAGCTCTAAATAGGTTGATGGTTTTCCTAGTTGGGTTTCCAGGGTAAATCTTTGTATATATGTGTGATTGAAATTGTTTTATTTTCATGTTAGGAATATGTATGTGCATTGCATTAATGTAAAAGGTTCAAAACTTACAAGTTTCACATCATCCTCAAGTGCAACATCTCATCACAAGTTAAAAATCCTCCACCATCATCAAGGAAAAGGGATCCATGACCCCTTCAAAGGGGTGTACTATTATCATCAAATGCCATGTCATCAAGAAAAGATTCAATGTCCTCAAGGGGGTGCAATGTCATCAAGGGGCTCCATGCTCTCTCTAAGTGAAAGCTCATGTATGCAATATCCTAGTTCCAAGGTGAAACATCCATGGTCCAAGGTGTGATGGAGGGTGTCAAGAGGTGTGTCAAGTCATCATATAGTCCAATGCTTATCATCAAGGCTCCAAAATCCTCTAAATAGTGTGTAATGTCCTCCATGAAGTGTGGGAGAAGCATCATCAACGTCCTCCAAAGGATCATGTCCAAGTATGTATCATCATCAAGCATAGCCTCAAAGAATCAAGTGAGACCAACCATCATGTAATGGATCAAATTCTAATAAGTCTAAATGAATAAATAAACCTAGTTATTTGCAACCATTAACCGAAAAATAAATATAGCATTAATCACGATTACATAATTCACAAGGATGAGAGAGTGGTGAGAAACTTACATGAAAATTGAAGAAATCAACTTACTTACAATGCTATAAATGTCGAACCATTGCGCTCCAAGCTTTGATCCAACATGCCACAATAGAGTGTGGGGGGTACTCTCCTCCCAACCAACCCCTCAGTCATCACAACTGAGATCCTCCAAGCCCTCGATCAACTACCTATGCTAGCTTCCAAGCCTTTCCCCTCAAATTGCATAAGCAAAATATGTCAAACTTTTTTCTCCACCTTCATTATATAGAATTATTCATACGCGTCCATGCAAGAAGTTCCATGCATGAGTTATACTTGTCATTAAATAATTAATTATGGACTTTTTAACCTTTTCTTATTTTAGGTTCTCTTTGATCTTTTTTAGTAATTTATCTTCTTCTTATTTTTTTTCTTTTATTATAATTTCTTATTTATTTATTATTATTATTATTATTACTTTAATTTATTATTATCTATTTACTGTTTATTATTCTAAGACCATTTATTTACTATTTGTTATTTTAATTAAAAGTACGGGGCATTACACATCATGGATACAAGAGTCATTATAACATAAAAATTGAGTCACATTTTAATGTAAAATCCACGTAAGTAGATAACATTAAGTATCTTCTTCAAACTTCATACTAGCTTATGACTTTATGCAATTTTCCAAGCTTAGGTATGGGAGGACCATCATAGAACCCTATTAGGTGTGCCAATACCCAAGTAGAGGAGTATTTCCCAAAAAACCCATCAAAGTGTAAGTGTGAGTGAATGATATGATATGGGGTTTACTTCATGGTCATGGTGTCATTGGCATGCAAGGCCATGTGTGATGTTCATCTCCATGAGAGTCTCTATGGAGGGAGTGCTTAATGCGGCGAGTTACCCTTTCCTCGACATTGTTTCTTTCCACCCCTTGTCTTGCCTTTTGATATTCATTAATTTGTTTTGCAAACCACTTTTTTAGGTTTATGCATTTTATTGCATCAAGGGTTGGGATAATTCAATTAAGTGATTTCTTTATATATGCATTCATTGCATTAGGACTTGGGGTAATGGCCTCATAGCGAGGGGGTGGAGCTCAAGCTTACTTGGCTTTTGATTTATCATTCATATCCATTTATTGTTCTTTTTTATTTTGAACTTGTAACAAGTTATTTCTATTTTTTTCATAGTTGCATCAACCCCTGGCATTCAAGTCCCTTCTTCTCATAGGAGAATGAAGTACGAACCTTTTTGGGATACATGTCACAACCAATCCCAAAAGATAATACAACGGAAGAAAAATATATGGAAAGTGTTAAAGTATGGAAGGGCACGAGTACGTTACCTTTATCAAGGCCTCCCGGTAGTACCCTTTTTCCCAAAGAGTGAGAACACTTGACTAGAATACATATGATGGCCACCAAGTTGAAACAAGGAAAAGAGCATAACTTCCAAGCACCATGATTCATTGTTTCACTTCAACCCATGATCCTTACCTAAATTCCCAATACATTAAATGTAAACACTCCTATGAAACAATGGCTAATATACCTCGTGTGTCAGACCACCATCACCGAATGAGTATGTTGATTAAGTGAATGAGTTGAGAAATGATGAGTAAGAGGAATTTAGGGGGTTGTTGTTTGTGGAGAATGTTGGTCATCATCTTTGGGACCATTGTCTATAATGTGGATCATGAAGAATGATCTCCTATAGTTACCCCTAAGTGAGAGGGGGTAATATGAAATATAATGTATTATAATAAAATGTATATATGTATTATCATTACAATTAAACCTATACACAATTGGAGCCACAACCAAATAAACAACATCCCATAGTTTGAGTAATCCTAATAGTACGTTTAAGCACATGGTTCCTCCTTGGAAGTCACAAGTTCAAATCTAGACGAAGTAGGGTATGTACACCTAATCCATAAATTAATCACTCCAATTGTTGTGTAGTCCTTTGTCCTAGAAACATGTCTCATACATCAATTTGGTGACATTGAATCAGGTGCAGGTAAGACATTGAATAAAGATTAAATGTACAACTCAATCACCTCCAAGCAGCACTAGTCAAATTTGGATTGAATATAATTTGAGAAATAATGTTTTCGGTCATGGTTGGAATTAAGGGAAATATGTGGGCTAAGAGTTTCAATTCATGCAATGAATAATTATATTGAACAAACATGTACACGTAGGCTAATCATACCATCAAGCAATAATCACAACTCTTGTAGACAAATGGTTCTATTTCCCTTGTTCTCTTAACCACCATTGGTTCCACAAAAGATATGACTAGTCTCAATTAGCCAAGGAAAGCAAAAATACTACTCTTATCATAAGCAATATAGTCATTCCAATTAAAAATATTGCATCTTGCAAGCCAAAATGGCCAAGGTTCTCATTGAACTACAATAGGTAATTTCCATTATACGTCCATTCCAAGCAGACCTGCCATCACTTTTACCTTGCACATTACTTCTATGGATAGCTTTAGTAGAAATTTCAATTTGGGAAGCTTTAGGATTATTGCTATGCTTTGCACTTGGGTCGCAGCCTTCATAGAAACTTGAAGAACTCCTAGGGATTTTCCTCCTAAATCCCTCCCTTAGACAAATTATAATGCTCTCCAAGGCATCTCTCCTTGTAGTTGATGGACTCACAACAAATAAATGGCAAGTCACAAATGCCTCTAAGAACATTGAAGCCACCACTGCATAGCTAATGCAATGACAAGATACCTATAGCATAACAATTACTAAATTGGGAAAGAAGTAACCATATGGAAACTTAAACTGACACCTTCAAAATATAGAAAGAAAACATCTATAAATTCCATTTTGAACATACTGACAATGTAATCCAAAGCAGTGTTGCAAATTTCTCCTAGTTTTTCCGAGATTTTCAAGTTGTTGATATTTCCAAGTTTTTCAAGTCCAAGTTTATGCCTACCAATATTTTCAGATATTTTCCCTGATATTTCCAATAAGTTTATTTATGAATCATTGACTATATAATCCCCAAAACGCTATTTCAACACTAATCCAAATATTATAACAAAATTATGTAATTTCCAGCCACAAACAAAGCAGTAATTCGACTTTTGAGAATCTCAAAGCCAAATAAATATGCTTCCACATTTGAATCTGAAGGAAAAAAATCATATCAAACGAAACTTTTTTGACAACTATTTTGCAAATATTATATGTGTACATCACAAATTACTAAACATGTCAAATTAGCTTTTGAAATTCCCATAAAAAAATAAGTAGAACTCATTTATGGAACATGTTGAAGCTTAAAATTCATTTGCAACACAATGAACAAAACCAAACTTACCCAGAACAACAATAGTAATTAAGTCATGCCAATCAGCTGCCTTCTGGGCAATCAAATCATATAGAATGGAATATACAAGGAGCACAACCAGAAACCCAAATTATAAACATCCCAAGTGGGAAGTTTTGTGAATGGCCAGAGAAGGTTGGAGGTCTACATGAATAACATATTCCAAAACCATTGGGGAGTAACAATGCAGATTAAGAAATCCTAATTATTATTGTCCATGTTCAATGTCAAAAGTAATGTATACCAATAAATGATAACCATGTCAAAAACTATATATTAATCAAATCAAATGTATCATGGCACATTGCATTCAAATTCTTGATGTTTATCACCGTTTGGAATCTCAAAATTCATATTAGAGATATGGGTTTTGCAGTCCTTACCTTTTCCTGTGTCTTCTTCTTCTACAAAATCCTAAGGCGTTTTCTGTAGATTCTCCTTGCAAAACTCCTACTGAGAAGTCTTCAATTCCTTCGAAGAAACAGAAGCACATTTACTAAATTTATCTCCACCTTCTTTCTTTTCACGACATTTGCATTCAACGCTTTCCTTCTCAGGTCAGTGATGCCTCTTTGCAACAAGGAATTTGCGGGGCTAAGCTTTGAAATTGACCAAACCCCAACCTGGGTAATTAGCAGCACATCTCCTAGACTTACATGCATGAATGCTAGAGGCAATATTCAATGTGGATACCTCTCAAATATTGGATTTCAAAGACCCAACAGAGATTTTCAGGGGGCCACTGAGATTTTCACACTAAAATGAGATCATAGCTCTCTACAACAATGGTAACAAAAGGAGAATTGAGCCCTTTGTTCAAATCCTCTCCATATACCTTTTTCTTCCTATTGTTAAGACCCTTGAAACAAGGGGTGGGACTACCCTTGTACATATTTAATGGGGATTACTTCCCCTTCATTGCAGGGGAACCCATGAACCTCATTTTTTTTTGTTTGAGGCTCTACTCTGTCCATGGCTTATTGATGAATTCTATAGTATTGTACTATATTGATTGATTTCCTTATTGGCTCATCAGGCTTTTAAGTTGTGAAGCTCTCTGAAACAGTCATTTGGGAAAATTTGGAGAGAAAGGAAAAAACAAATGCAATAGAAGTTGAAAACGCTCTAGATGCCCTGCTCTAAATTACAACATGATCTAAATGTTTGCACGCCAAAGTTCCATCTACATACCCTTTAACACTTCCGAAATCAGTAGCCAAATGGCAAGCTGAATGATTTTCTTAAGGGTTGCCAATCCTGTTGAGAGCACATAGTTGTGACGCATCCACCAGTGTTTCTTATATATGTTGATTATGAAGTTGAAAATGAATCCCATAACTATCCAGCTTGTATAGTTAACTATTGTTGTAGGGGGTATCATTCTTATGGATTCAATGAGGATAGGCATATTGATCAGTCTGGTCCATTCTTTGTCAAGGTATGTCTTGTCAAAAAAGAATACTATGATTGGAGCTATTGCTCTCGCTAAGAAAAACCAATTGATTGCTTCATAGTCACCAAGATTCCCAAAAATCATTCTAGGTCCAATTAATCCCCATATTTGATCTGTAAATGGTGGGCCTATGGCCTGTCCATTTCATTAACACAGATACTAATTGTGAAATAAGAAAAATACTTTGTCTCCTATTTTTGCTATTAGACTATAAAGCATTGCTCTGTAGGAAGATTATACCTCAGTCAAATAGGGGTTGTGTATTCTTACAATAGTGCAGTTTGGAAACCATTCTTCACTCATCCATTACCATTCACCACATGATTCAAATCTAAATGTAACAAAGGCACAAGGAGTCTCTCTATGTAGGGGCTCAGCTCTAAGCCACAAACATAATTTTGAATGCAATTTGAAGTACAGTGTGTAACCTGTGTAAACACAATGAAAATGAAATGTGGCAAATCTCAGTAGCCTTTTCCTTTGTCTTCAGCATCCTGGGCTATCCCCTCAAACTGTATTGTATTAATTTATACATGTCTATGACAGATTAATAAGATTTATTGTGTGTATTCTTCCGATATCAAAATGCAACAAGGGGAACTCGACTAAATTGCAACAAGGTCGACACACACAATGTAGGAAACAAATCAATATCACACAATACAACAATATTTTCCCTAGAGAACCCCAAGGAAATCTCTAGCATAGAATGGGTACGTGCAGCCCGTTGCTAATCAATTTATGTCAATTGACAATGATAGTCTGGCTCTCTATGCCATATGAAAATTTAATCGACTTCAATAAAGTTTACTAACACCTCCATGATTTCTCTCTAGTAGTTGGGAAGTGGTGATCTACTCTACTAGTTGGATTGATGTTTGGCCTTCTCTTTTCTTCAGTCTCGAACCAAGAACTCCGATAATTGAACTTCTCACAAACCAACCAATAGAAATGTTGTGCCTACAAGACAAGATCGATGGTTGTATATATCTCCTCAAGCAGCTTGACTAGCCAACAGAAATACTGTGTGGACTCATCTTAGCGATTAAATCAAACCCATGTCAAAACATAGACCTCCTGTTGTGGGTGTTTACCATGCAGGTCTTTTCCAAGTCTTTGGAACTTTCTCTGACACCGGATGATCCATTAATGGTGGCCCTATGGCCTGTCCATTTCGTCAACACGAATTGCGGAACAAGAAAAATGCTTTCTCCTCTTTTCACTATTAGACTGTAAAGCACTACTCTGTAGGAAGATTATACCTTAGTCAAAATAGGGGTGGTGTATTCTTACAATAGTGCATTTTGGAAGCCATTCTTCACTCATCCATTACCATTCACCACATGATTCAAATGTAAATGCAGCAAAGGCACAAGGAGTCTCTCTGTGTAAGGGCTTAACTCCAAGACACAAACATCATTTTAAATGTAGACCTAGATGTAATTTGAAGTACAATGAGTGGCCTATGTAAACACAATGACAATCGGAATGTGACAAATCTTAGTATCCTTTTCCTTTGTCCTCGACGTCCTCAGCTATCCCTTCAAACTATATTCTAATGCTTTTTCAAGTATGCAAAAGATTAATAAGATTTATTGTGTGTATGCTTCCAATATCAAAATGTAGGAAGGGGAACTCAACTAAATTAGAGCAAAGTCAACACACAATATAGGAAACAAATCAATATCACGCAATACAACAGTATTTTCCACGGAGAACCCCAAGGAAAACTCCAACATAGAATGGTTATGTCTAGCCTGTTATTAATTAGTTAATGCAGATTGACAATGACAGTCTATCTCTCTATGCCTTACAACAAATTTAATCGACTTCAAAAAAGTCTACTAATCCCTCCACGATACCTACTATGGACACTTGGGTAGTGGTGACCCACTCCACTGGTAGGATTGTTGTCTGGTTCTCTTTTCTTCAGTCTCGAACCAAAAACTCTGAGAGTTGAACTTCCCATAAACCAACCAACAAAAATGTTGTGCTTATAATATAAGATCAATGGTTATATATATCTCCTCAAGCAGTTTGACTAGCCAACGGAAATACTGTGTGGACTTAGCTCAGTTATTAACTCAAACCCATGTCAAAACATAGACCTCCATACAGCTCGTATTCACCTCAAAAAAACTCTAAATTGAGCAAACATAATTTAAAAATCAATTCATTGTGGAAGAGGAGCCAATAATGAAAGGAAATTAGAATTTAGAACAATGAGTTTGTTATTATATATTTGTCATTCATTTAACAAAGAGATTGCACACTGCCTCCACGCTAAGCATCCATAGGTACAAACAAAATCCACAACAGTAATACACCCAAAAATGAAACCAAACACTAGAATACATCTATAATAGACAACAATTTCAGTTTGGATAATCAATTCAGGAAAATAGATTTAGTGGGAATTTATTATGTTTAGAAAATTCAAAGAGTGAGTCATGCATGCTTAGAAATCCCATGCATTGTTACTCATTAACAAACAAAAAAAATTGCAGATGGCTATGGCTCAAAGACACCTTCACTCATTGTGGACAAACTCCTTGACTCCATTCACCGATCTTCAAGAAGGTTTCATTCTTCGAGCTCTCATATCTGCTACTACCCTTCAGTCTTCCCAAGTTCCCTTTGCATCTCCCTGTTGATGTTCTTCTTCACTACAGCCTTCATTTTCAATGGGTTGCCTTGGAAGGACAACCATCACAATGGTTAGTTTTCACTGACCGCTTTGTCAAAAACAAAATAAAACCAGTCTAGACCCATCTAACTATGGTTCTACAAAGAGTTGAGAAAGATCAAATCCCTTGAGATGCAAACCTCTTTGACTTTACGCTTCCAAAAACAATTATAGCCAACATAAGAAAAACAAAAATTTAATTTCGTTTTAGTTCATTTATTTAATATTGTTTATGACAGCCGAACACATCCTCCCATCCGGGCTGTAGAAATGCGCCTCTAGGCGCAATTAATATTGTTTGGGACATAAGTACACATCCCTCCCACCCTGACTGTAGAAATGTGCCTCTCGAGGCAATTTAAAAAACAGTTACATGCTTATTACAAAATTTACAAAAGGTTTGGTAAGGATACTATTTGGATCAATATCAGAGAAGCAAAGCATTGTAGAACACACAATCCATTGAACAAGTCCAAGGGATGTTAGACGACAATACAGTCATGTCGCAGATATTGGGAATGGAATATATCAACCACCGCGTTGTGCCTAAGTACACAATCCCTAAAATCACTGAGCCCACCACCTGCAACAAAGATTATATGGATGCATCAATTGTAAAATGCAAATGGAACTCTCGGCTTCCAGAGGGGAGAAAGCAATGGTGATCGAGGATTTTGCATGTTCAATATCTACGCATGGGACATTGCTTAAGGAGGGATTTTCATATAATGACCCGAATCCACAGGCGCTGCAATGCAAATCCGCGACCTTCTTTGTCGGACGATCAACCCCAGATGTTTAGTACAGCATTTACAAATCTTTGCCGTACTTTCAGATGTATATAGTGTGTATTCCTACTTTTGCTTCTCATCTACCTTTCTGAAGTACAAATTTTGTTGCAGGCACATAGCCAACTGTTTTCAATTGCCTTGCTAAGTTCTTCAACACTGTCTAAATTTACTCCAAATGTGGGTGTGTTATGTCTTCTACTTGGAAAGTATGAACTCTATTTTTCACCTCAATCTGATCATAGTTGACTTCTGATCAAGTTTTTTACTTTGGACTCAAACTTGAGCTCCATCATTCTACGATCTAAGGTGCAGTCGCAAACCCATAAATCACAAAAAAATCTTGCTATTTTCCATCCTTTTTCAAATTCGGATTATCTCCCCTTAGAGGCCTTGTAAGATGAAGACCATTACATGTGCGAGTTGGTCAAAATTACCTCCCGTCGCTGACTGGAAATATCTTAAGGGTCATAAGCTCTATTGCTTGCAAACAATCATCATTTTCACATCTCCAAGACTGTGTCTCATGGTCCAAGGCTTCAAAAAGTCGTTTTGCAAATTTGCAATTCATATAGTATGCTATACAGGGTGAAGAATACATCCTGCCATAGATCATCCACTACAAATTTTACACATGGTAAGCTTCAACCTTATCTCAAAACGTTCATTTATCTTCTCGAGAGTCCATACTCGTTTTGAGTAAACAAGCTCAAGCTTAAAGGCATCAAAGGTCTCCCGATGGTTTAGTATGCTCGAATTTTTTGTAGTTTACCAAATTTTCAAGCTCGACTCTGGACAACACTAAACCTCTTCTTAAAGTTCCAACGGGTGTGAACTTTGAAGTGACCCTTGCTTCAGATGTTTATGCATGAACATTTGCCTCCAAAATCAACCTTGGTGATTTGGCTTAGGTGGTCTTTGAGTTTACAAAGGGAGTTGGTTCCCTAACTTGAATTTTTACAAATTCTATGTTTTATTTGAATTTTAGAAGGGTTTAATAGTTTGGAATTAGTTGGATGAGAATGTTTTAGTTAAAGAGGAATTGGTTTGGAAGTCAATTATGTAATTAAATCTGCTTTTGTTGAG
>ML780842.1:1039386-1049722 GCA_009831015.1 Picea engelmannii
TTGGTTAAATTGGGTATTGCAGGTTTTACAGGTCGAGATCGGACTCCATATTTCACATTTCAACAGAGAAATTCATGTAATTATTAATACATTGAACGAGATTTAATACAGACCATTGGATCGTCTGATTCGTGGTACAGGAACCGTGGATCAAGTTTAAGCGTTGATAGTTGATCAACTTTTGGATCGACGATCCTGGTTGATTATGCATTGAAAAGGTGTTTGTAGGTTAACACAAGGCTCGTCGACCGCAAGGTGGTTTTGTTTGTAACCATTGTGACATGTGTTAAATTTTGTATCGAATCAGAGTTATGTAAAGTGGGGTTGAAAACCATTTCGTCAACGCCCGAAAAGTGATAAGTATACCATTGTGGTAAGGTGGTAAAACACTTTTTCTACAAGGAATTTAGTCGAGGACTCGCCACTAGTTTTTAAACCGAGGATTGACAAGGTCGTGTGCAGGATGGTTTAATGCTCAAAATCAATGAAGAGCGAAGGATTGAGAAAGGAGATAGCACCGGATCGGATGGTGTTAAGGTAAGTTTGGTCAAACTTCGTTTGTAGACTATTATATAACAGAGAGCATTGAATTTTGTAGTGGAAGATCTTGGCATTGATTGGTAATTGTTAGCGCAGTCCGAGAATTTGGAGTTTTGAGCAGAGATCAGAATTCTTCCGAGTGGAAATGACCTGGAACTATCGATTCGAAAGTCACCAAGGAAAAATTGAGTTAAATTTTGTTAATGTTTAAGCTATTATTAGAGTTCTTTGCATTTCAATAGATAACAATAGCATAAGATAGGATCATGAGAAATACACAATCACAAGAGACACATCATTTATCCTGGGAAACCCACATGGGGTAGAAAACCCAGCAAAACTTCCTTATTATAGATAGTCAATACAATGCCAAGAGATAACTCAAACAAGTACAGAAAGTCCTCTTCCAAAGATCTCTCTCTCTCTCTCTCTCTCTCTCTCTCTCTCTCTCTACAACTCTGAAACTTGTCTCTCAAATGAACAAGTGAGTGTGTGTCTAAGTGAGGCGCTAGCCTCCTTATTTATACAAGTCTGGCACGTGTGGAAGTGTCTCTTCACTGGTAGGGCCGACTTCTCAATCTAGGTGGTTATAACCACCTTAAATATATTTTGGGGCCTCTTTAATATATCCTGGGGCCGACTTCTTATTCTGCCTATTACAATTACATTTTGACCAATCCACAAAAGGGGATTTGGTCCTTTACAATAGACGACATGATCAATCCGCAATGGAGATTGATCCAATGAATAATATATCAAATAATAATCAAAATACACTTTGCAGTTACATTATTTCAACACTCCCCCTTAAAAAGAAGGATATTCTTCAATAGCGTCAGGCGAGAGAGAGGACTGCATCATCAACAGCATTAGGAGGACAACGTCATCAATATCATCTTGGAACACTAACTGGCGTATCTATAAATCATCGGAAGTTTTCTTCATCGACAGCATCGTCATTCTCAAAGGAATGCAATCATCATCTGCGTCAATATGAATTAGTATAAAACTAATACATCATCATCACAACACAGGGTTGGCTCATCATCATAATACTGGACTGGCTTTACGTCACAGCTGTCAAGATGGAAGCATAGTACTTGTCTTTCTTTACGTCACAGCAATCAAGCTAGAATCAAGATACTCGTCTTTTCTTTACGTCACAGCAATCAAGCTGGAAGCAAGATACTAGACTAGTTTTACGTCACGGCTATCAAGATGGAAGCATAGTGCTAGTTTCATCTCATCGTCTTGCTTTACGTCACAGCAATCAATTTGGAAGCAAGATACTAGATTGGCTTTACGTCACAGCTCTCAAGCTAGAAGCACAGTACTAGTCTCATCTCAACGTCTTGCTTTACGTCACAACACTCAAGCTAGAAGCAAGATACTAGATTGTCTTTACGTCACAACTCTCAAGCTGGAAGCATAGTACTAGTCTCATCTCAACATCTTGCTTTACGTCACAACACTCAAGCTGAAAGCAAGATACTAGACTGGCTTTACGTCACAGCTCTCAAGCTGGAAGCATAGTACTAGTCTCATCTCAACGTCTTGCTTTACGTCACAGCACTCAAGCTGGAAGAAAGATACTAGACTGGCTTTACGTCACAGCTCTCAAGTTGGAAGCACAGTACTAGTCACATCACAACAACTACTCCCCCTTTCGAGGAAGGTCCTTTCGGACTATACCAAGTTTATCTCGAAAGTGCTCAAACTTTACACAAGATAGAGGCTTCGTCAACACATCAGCAACATGTTCATCCATGCTAACATACTGGATCTCTATGGCTCTCCTCTGCACCATGTCACGGATGTAATGATATCGAATCTCTATGTGCTTCGACCTATCATGGAACACAGGATTATTTTTCATCTTTATGCAACTCTGATTGTCACATAGGATCGTGGTTGCTCCCATCTCTAGGTCAAATAGGTCAGTCAACAACTTACGAAGCCATATAGCTTCGTAGCTAGCAAAACACGCAACAATGTATTATGCTTCTGATGTGTTGAGAGCAATGTTGGATTGCTTCCTACTCTGCCATGAGATCATGGTTGATCCCAAACTGAAACAACATCCTGAAGTGCTCTTCCTATCATAAACACTTCCAGCCCAGTCCGAATCAGTGTACCCACTCAATGTGAAATCATGATCTCCATCATAACTGAGACCACAATCTAATGTACCCTTAAGGTACCTCATCACATGTTTTTCAGCCACAAGGTGAACATGTCTGGGTTCTACTAGAAACTGACTCAAGGTGTTCACGACAAAACAAATATCTGGTCTAGTATTCGTCAGGTACATCAGCGATCCAATAATTTGTCTATACAGTGTGACATCAATCAATTCTGACGAAGTATCGACCAACAGCTTCAGCTTCGTTTCCATGGGTGTATTCATGGACTTGCACTCTAACATGTCTAATATCTTCAGGATTTCAACTGCATACTTCCCTTGGTTAAGGAAGATCCCTCTCTGGACTCTGCCATACCTCAAGACCTAAGAAATAATGCATTAGGCCAAGGTCTTTCATCTCAAATTTTGAAGCAAGCCTCTTCTTACATTTGGTTATGATCTTTTATTCTCCAGTTAAGAATAAGTCATCCACATATAGCAATAATATCACTGGCTCATCGTTCATGACCTTGAAGTAGAGGTTAGAGTCTACTTTACTCTTGGTAAAGCCCAAGCTCGTCAGGAAACTGTCTATCTGGCCATATCAAGCTCTAGGAGCTTGCTTCAATCCGTATAGAGTCTTCTTCAACTTGCAGACATTAGACTTCATGTCTTCAACTTCAAATCCTTGAGGTTGCTCTACATACATTTCTTCTTCGATGACACCATTTAGGAAAGTTGTCTTTACGTCCATCTGGTGTAACTTCCACTTCATCTTAGCTACAATGGCTATGATGGATCTGATTGAAGTGTATCTGGCTACAGGAGAAAATGTCTCTTCATATTCAATGCCTTCTTTTTAAGAAAATCCACGAGCTACAAATCTTTCTTTATACTTCTCAATACTTCCATCAGCAGCATGTTTTATTTTGAAAAGCCATTTGGAGGATACCACATCCTTACTCTTCGGTCTGGGAACTATTTCCCATACATCGTTCTTTATTATGGATTGGTATTCTTCTGTCATGGCATCCACCCATTCTTTCTTCTGAATGAATTCTTCAAAGCAGGTAGGCTCTTTCTCTAGGAGATCACACATCAAAGCCATATAACTAGAGAATGGCTTAGGTCTCTTCACATGTCTCATGGTTCCTTCAGGAACACCATATTTCTCTCCATCTTGAATAAGCTCTCTAGCTCAAGATGGCTTTATCTTATGGTAGATCGTCATCTGAGGAGGTTATTGAAACTCTACTACGTCATGATCTTCTAGAATTTCCTCATCAGGGGAAGTTACAACTTCCCTCACTGGTTCAACAGCTCTGGGAACCTCCCTCACTGAATCTGCAATTCTGAGGATTACGGGTTCCTCTTCATATACTTCTTCAAGCTGGCATATTCTTGATTTCTTGAGCGCTGCATATTCATCAAAGGTCACATCCCTACTGATCTCAATGTGACAGTGACCTAGTATATAGATCCTGAAGGCCTTGGAGACCTCACAGTATCCCACAAATATTCCCCTCTTTCCTGAGGGTTCCAGCTTGTTTATCTTCTCTTTTGGTATATGTATAAATATTGGGCAACCAAATATTTTGAGATGGCTTACCTCTAGCTTCTTTCCGGTGAACATCTCTTCTAGGGTCTTGAACCCAAGTGCACTATGGGACAATCGGTTTTGCACATATACGGTTGTCATTGTTTCTTCTGCCCATAATCACATAGGAAGATCTTGATCATGGATCATGGTCTTCACGGCTTCCATTATTGTTTTGTTCTTGCTTTCAGCTACACCGTTTTGTTGAGGATTATAGGGAGTAGTGAGTTCCCTCTTGATCCCAACATCTTTGCAGAAGTTCACAAACTCTTTTGAGGTGTATTTTCCTCCATTATCTGACCCGAGTATCTTGATCTTTCTTTCAGAAAGATTCTCTATCAAGGCTTTGAATTCCTTGAATTTGTTGAACACTTCATCTTTAGATTTCAAGAAATACAACCAGGTCTTACGAGAATAACATAAATAAATGATACATAGTATACATACCCACTAATGGAGGACGATGGCATTGGGCCACACACATCTGAATGAATGAGTTCTAGGACTCCTTTTGCTTTGTTGTCTCTCTTCTGAAAAGGGTTCTTGATGTTCTTCCCTTGTGCACATCCATTGCACATGCCTTCATGATCAACCTTGAGTTCTGGTAGACCTGTAACAACTTTGCATATGTATGGTAGCGCCTTGTAGTTGATGTGAGCTAATCTTCTATTCCAAAGTTCACATGGATTCTCAATGTTGTGGGTCATGGCAGCTTCTGAGTGACACTTTAGCTTATACAAGCCACCTTCTTCTTTTCCAATGATGATTTCTTCTTTCATGGTTTCTCCTTTAGCCCACATAAGAACTTCTCCATCTATGAAGGCAACTCTGAAGCCTTTCTTCTCTAACAATGATATGGAGAGTAGGTTCTTTGTAAAAACCTGGTACATCGAGTGTGTCCTTCATCTTCATTGAATTCCCTGAAATAAGTTTGTAGTTTGATTCTCCCACTCCCTTGATGGGATATTGGTAATCATCTCCAAGTGTCACTTTCTGAGAAAACTTCTTTTTTGAAATGTAAAAGAGAATGTCTCTTTGTCCTGTCATATGCTTGGAGGCACCACTATCAATGAGCCAAGTGTCCTCTCCAGGTGTTACCGATCCTAAGAGGGTCGAGATTAAGATATGGTCTTCAATTTGTTCTCTTAACATCTTTGCGGGTGGCTCTTCATCTTCAACTGTATGGGCATGGTGCCTCTTTTGTTTCCTCTTGTATCCTTCTCGGCTAGTTGGACAAAATTTCGCAATGTGTCCCATCTTGTCACAATGGTAGCATTGTACAGATGAGTAATCTCTTTCCTTTCATTGTCCTTTCTTCTGAAATCTCCTTGGATGAGATTCTTTATGACTAAATTTGTTTTGGGGTTGAGACTCGTTGTAAGTCTCTTTCTGGAAGTAAGACTTCTTTATTCCTCCTTTAGTGTGAGTAGCTAGGGTTTGATCTTCATCTCTTGCTAGTAAAGCCTCTCGGTTAGCTACTCTTGTTTCTTCTTGGATGCATTATTCCCATAGACCGTCAAACTTTAGTTTATCCATTCTGGCACAAATCATTTGGATGAATGCATCCCAAGGTCTTGTGAGACCATTTAGGACAGTCATTATAAGTTCGTCTTCATCTATAGTATCTCCAATTGCTTCTAGTTGTTCTTTGAATTGGGATATTCTGGAGTAGTATTCTTGGATTGATTCTCCTTTCTGCATTCTTGTATTCTTGAGCTAAGTTCTAAGATTCATCTTCCGGTTTATGTTATTTCCTTCATATAGTTTGTTTAGGGCATCAAACATTTATTTTGGAGTCTTCTTTGATGACACATAGGGAATCAGGTGATCTTTGATTGAATCTGCAATGATTATTTTGGCCCTGATTCTGTCATTTTGGTGCTTTGCTTTCCCTGCAGCATCTTCGGGCTCCGACACTTCTTCTTTGATGAATCTTGCTAGGTCATTCTCTTAAAGAATGAGACCAATCCTATACTTCCAGGGACGGAAGTTTTCCACACCTTCTAATTTGTCAACAATCTTAACGCTTGCAGACATCTTCTACCTAAAGCTGGGAAAATGTCCAAAAAATGAAAGTGTTCAAAATCAAATTTTGAATTTACCATGAGGTGTGCTTGGCTGAGGCGAGTAGCCTGGTGTGCTTGGATCTGAGAAAATCCAACTTTTACCCCTCCAAACTTGATCTACGGATTTCTGGACTGGTGCTTCTGGTTTTCTAGTACCTTTGGTACTCTGGTACTTTTGGTACTTATGGTTTTCTGGTTTTTTGGTACTTCTAGTACTTTTCGAAACTAGGGTTTCACTTTTCGGGAGATCTAGCCACTGAAAAGGTGCGTTGAAGGTGCCAAAATGATCCTTGGGGGAGGGTGCACTTTTCTAGATGGTTTTAGAGATGAAATACCTCACAAACAAAAAGCCCTAATTTGCATGTATGACAACAGTGACGTTTTTCACATTCTCTTGTGAAAGATACTCTCTTCAGCTTAGCTCTGATACCATGTTAATGTTTAAGCTATTAATAGATTTCTTTTCATTTCAATAGATAACAATAGCATAAGATAGGATCACTGAGAAATCCACAATCACAAGAGACACATCATTTATCCTGGGAAACCCTCATGGGGCAGAAAACCCAGCAAAACTTCCTTATTATAGATAGTCAATACAATGCCAAGAGATAACTCAAACAAGTACAAAAAGTCCTCTCCCAAAGATGCACCTCTCTCTCTCTCTCTCTCTCTCTCTCTCTCTCTCTTCTCCAACTGCAGCTCCGAAACTTGTCTCTCAAATGAACAAGTGAGTGTGTGTCTAAGTGAGGCGCTAGCCTCCTTTTTTATACAAGTCTGGCACGTGTGGAAGTGTCTCTTCACTGGTAGGGCCGAATTCTCAATCTGGGTGGTTATAACCATCTTTAATATATTCTGGGACATCTTTAATATATTATGGGGCCGACTTCTTATTCTGCCTATTACAATTACATTTTGACCAATCCACAAAAGGGGATTTGGTCCTTTACAATAGCCGACATGATCAATCTGCAATGGGCATTGATCCAATGAATAATATATCAAATAATAATCAGAATACACTTTGCAGCTACATTATTTCAACAAATTTGACCCAGATTGCAGCAATTGTTTCAACAATTGCGGGAATCAAATAGACCTGGATTTATAGTGGAACTAACAAAGTAAGTATATGCTCTGTAATCCAGATTAGCCTAGGTTAGACAATGAAATTGAGACGTCAATATCATGAAGTAGCCTCTGCACACAAGGCCAATAAGGAACTAGTGAGATAATAGAAACTTGTGAGCCCAATTCAAAGAAGGATATTGGTCTTGATAAAAGGTGTTGAGAGCAACTCTAATGTTGAAGCTGCAAGAAGAGTTTTGTTAAACACTCTGCACCTATGGAGATGACCAGTTAGGGTCATCATTTTGGTATAAGAGCGCAGTTGTTCTCTTTGGGAAAATAAATTGGAAGAGATTACCTTAGGTATGGGCATCTTGTTGGCATGGTGGTAGGATCGCAGTGGATCAACATAACTCCAAATAGAGGAACTTTGAGGTCTTGCAGATTGAAGACTATCTTAACTAAAGAAGTAGAGTTGGAGAGAGATATTTGGAAGACAAGATCATGGAATATTTTTTGCAAATAATGAATTTCATGAATTTAAATAATTCTGGTTAAGAAGCATTTATGTTTGAAGGTAGCAGCAAGGAGGGAATTGGTAGCATCCATTACAACTAGAGGAGTTGTGAAAATTTGTTGAAGAGAAGAGGACTAGTCCAGTTCTCAAGAGGAAGTGAGTGGAGTGTAGAAACCTACATCTTTTGAAGCTGAGGAGCAAGAGTGCTCATGAGGTTCTAGGAGACAAAACTAGATAGATACCAAGAGGTCAATCTCATGAGGAAATCTTGATTAGGTATGAGTGGCAAGGTGTAGAGACTTGCTATAGAGTAGAGGTTTGATGCAGCTCATAGTGGACAAGGAGATGTTCACGAAGGAGGAGATGAATATGACTATTGATAGTCATGTTAGGGGTTCAGGAAGGGGCCACGACAAGAGGTAAGAAAATGACAGAGTAATTGACAGAAAGTAGATGAGTAAAGAGGAGTTTGACGGAGTGCTTGTTGAGTTGAAGGAAAGACTCGATATAATAACGATGTTGCTACAAGAAGTTAATAGAAACTAGAGACGAGGCTAGAATATGAAGAAGAAGGTCAAATGGCCTATTGTGCATTTGTTTGCAAAGAAATTGATGCACGGGATGAATATTTTCCACATAATAGAGGAAAAGTTGAGGAAGAAGAGGAAGCACATATTGAGTTCTTGGATGGAGAAAGAGAAACTCAGTGTAGCTAAGTTTAGACAAAGGTCAATGACAGAAGAGGAGTTTCACTTATGTGAACCAGAGTAGGGATTATTCCTTAGAGAAGATGAGGGTGGAGATGTTGAAAGGAGGCTTGTTGAAAGTCACAAGGATTGTTGGGAAAGTCCATATCAGCATGTGAAGATGATGTCAGAGGCATCAAATGAGGCCATAGGGTCTTATGTTTTTAAAACTGATATTTTGTGTGTGGTTGCAGGTTACGGGAGTGATGTAAATCCCTCTACAGTTGTCATAAAGATTGATGAAGATGAAGGAACTGGAGAAAATAAAGGCAGGCAGAACCAAGAATATGTCATGAAGAAGGAAGAGACATCGTTGTCTCATACAACTAGGAAAGGAGAAGGTTGTGCACAATCAAAGAGTGCAAATGTTGAAGAACAACATTTGGATACAATGCTAACAGATTTTGAGGAGGAACTAAGAATGTTGGAAGAGTGGCTAGAGAATACAAAAGAAGAAGAAGACTGCATGAAAGTTGCAGACATAGAACATTCAAGAATACATAGTTGCAATATTGTAAAGGAGAAAGTTGAAGGTCAAGACATAGGATTATCTTGTGAATGTGGACTTATGCTACAACGGGAAGGAGCGGACTAGGGGACTACCAGAGATAATTCATAAATCTAAGAAAGAACGCATACGCAAGAGGAAGTAACAACTTATATGGGCAATGAAGACAAACATGGAGTGCTAGCAGACATTCTATTGACTGGTGATGAATTTCAAGAATTAGAAAAGCCAATTGTTTCTTGTAATGAGTTTATTTCTTATGTAGGTGCATGCAAATATGAAAGTTTTGAAAGAAGTCAGTCTTCCATGACAAAGCAAAGAATTTGGGAGTGGCAACAAAAAGTCAAAAAAACTTATGAAAAAGTGTATGGAGTAGAGTGGAGTAAATGGTAGAATGGAAGACATGTCCTGAAGCAAATGATATATTTTGATGAGTGTTTCCATGAACCTGAGGACATCAAAGGAGTTGAAACTAAAGAGTTAGAAAACCTGGACATTGCGGCTAATGTACTATGGAAACAAATCAAATAGAAGAATAATTTTTATGGTGTAATTTTAAGACAGTTGTATGTTTTTCTGAGGTATGAGGAGAAGTTTGAAAAGAATGGGAGTGAGCAGACTAACATTTTTCAGCAAGGAACTGCATAGCAAGAAGTTGTTCTAAGGAACAGTGATAAGGTTATAAAGTGTGACCAGAACACTGCAGAAGATACTCATTGGAATCAACAAGAACATCAAAGATATGAAGGGAAAGTCAATTATATTTTTGCAATGGACAGTCGGAGAAAAGAGCAAGATGTATTTATGATAGAGAATGAACTCCAAGAAAATATATCCTGTAATATAATTATTGTGTGTGTGGGTGTAACCAGAAATGAGGAGTCTGAGAGGATTGAAGACTTGAAGAAAGTCATTTGGCTTGAAGATGATGCAGATTATAGGGTTTTGAGTTGGTTGATGCAAGACTTCCTTAATGCAAGTATGGAGCTCGCTCAAGGGATGGTGATGGTGAAGGGTAATGACAGTGTTGAAGCAAATGACCATAAATGCATGATCATAGAAGGTATAAAATGTTTATTTATCTGTCATTTTAATCAGGTCAGAAAATAGAGTTTGTTTGAACAATCATGTAGATTGAGTATGCCAATTAGATATATGCATTTGTGGTTGCA
>ML780842.1:1051195-1061951 GCA_009831015.1 Picea engelmannii
ATAGGATTGAAATTTCATATTGTTAGTATACGCAACATATTATCTCGTGTATGCACATCACCTCTCAAGTTTTGTAGGTTTAGCTTCAAGGGTTTCATTGGGAATGCACCAAGGAAGAGTCTTCCCTTGAAAGACATACAAAATCCATACTTTCTCACCCTTTACTCTTCTTCTTATTGTTGTTCACATTCATATATATTTCAGCTAGTTTAACTTAGCAAGATAGGTCATTTATATCAAAGTTTATCAAATTTTTCTTAAGAAAAGTTTTTGGCCTAAAAAGGCGAAGTTTTTCTTCACTTTGCTTGTTGTGTATAGCATTTCCAGCAAGGATACCTTGCTAGTTTTTGCAGGTTCAGATCTGGTTGAGAGGGGTTTTGGCTACCCAAAGGCATCCACACAACACTCAAATACCCCCCAAAGGTATTGGTAGCTATTTCTCAACCTTCTTCTTTAATTTCTAAGCTTTCTTGAGCATTTTTCTTCTTCTTTTGTTGATTTAGTGGCTCATGGTTGTGGGAGAAGGAGTGGTACGGCCTCCTCCCACGTGTGAGCCTTGAGGTAACTAGGGTTTAGCATTAATCTTGCAATTTTTGCATTTTTCTTACCTCTTTGAGCTAGGACGTGGGGTTTGGTAGATGAAAGGCATCTCCCAAACCCTAAGACGTGGGGATTAGGCTTTGTTTGGTTTGTTTGTTTGTCTCTAGGCTCATCTTGTCTCTCTTGCTTGCTTCTTTCTCTCTCTTCCAAGTTGTTTCTAGATTAAGAAAGCTAAATAATTACCTACCTATTGGGAGAGGAATACCCCAAGTGATAAGGTTAGGGTTTTAATATGTGTTATTGATCTCTAAGTGCTTAATGTTTTGATTATTCTAGATCCAGATCGTACACATAATTAATCTCTAGCTTAAGCCTATTGGGCATAATCAACTTAGCTAGATCTACTTGCATGCTTAAGCTCCTTAAAGTTTAATCTTCATTTTACATGCTTAGATCTAACCCTAAATGTTTAAATGCTTCAATAAGTTAAGTGAATGGTGTTTTTATTTCATTCTTTAATCTTTCAAGGCCATTTTCCATATGCTTGAAGTAACAATACTTTTGGTTAAGTTGATAGTGTAGGCAAACACTTAAATTTTATTTCTCACACTTAAATCTTAATTCTTAATGCTCTTAATCAGCTTAAGATAAGTGTGTTCATTTTCATTTCTTGTTGGCAAGTTGTTCTTGCCTTTGTAATTTACTTTCTTCACTTTGCAAGCTACATATTGGTGCACTAAGTAATTTACTCTCACATAGCTTATATGTGTTAATGTCTTTCATTTCATAATCTTAAGTAACACATTTAAGCTTAAGTGAGTTTCGGCCATAACACTAAATCACATTTTAAAAGTGTCATAAAATCTTTAAAACACTCTAAAACACACCTAAAAGTCTGCCTAATTCATATATTAACTTAATAGAATTAATAGGGTACCTTAGACCACCATCTTCGCCATTTAAAACGGGTATTGAGGAGGGCAACGGACGGTGATAGGTCGGGGATGGTCTCACGGCACAAAGGAGTGTCATTTTCGTAAAAAATCAATGTTTTGGGCTGACTATGACAACTAGGGTTAGCCTCATTGCTATACTATCTTGAGCATCCAGTAGCCATTTGGCAATAGGAGGAGGAGGCTTTGGTGAAAATCTTAATAAAGGTAATTAAAACTTGATAATCTTAAGAAACCTTTAATAATCCAACCTTGGGCTAAAACATCTAAATACTTTGTGGGTTTAATAACTAAGAGTGGGTAATCTTCATCATCCTTATAACACTTGTGCTTAAAATCTCTAAATCTTCTTTATTGATGTGGTGATGATAATGATGTGTTGACGATAATCTCATAAATGTGATGATGCTTTGATCTCTTTATATCTTTCACACAAATACTTAAAAGAGGTTAGCTTGCCTTTCGTACCCTAGCATTCTTTACTTGTAAATCTTGTATTTAATATTTGATTCAATTATTCTTTTGTATATCTTGTAATCATATTTGTAACGAATCATCCTTTAACTTTAGTTGACCCCTTACCCAATCTTAGGAACTAGTCTTAGTTTCCCTAGGAAAAGGCTTGCTTAACATACTAACCTTGCATCTTGCATTGCTGCCTTAGCATCTTAGGTTAGAATCCCCCAAGCTTTAACAAATTAAAATTAACTCCTAGAACTTAACTCTAAAACTAATCTAGAAACTAGGGACTACCCCCCTTGGCTTCCCTAGGAGTGAGCCTAGACTAAAGAGGTTCCGGTCAAAGTGACAATGTGGGTTGTGAACCTAGGCATTGTGCCTCCAAGGACACACTAAGTGATCCGGACTTAGCTCACGTTCACGAGTGTGTATAAGGACGACAACAGGAGGCAATCAAATGGAGACACCATAGGAAGAAAAAGAAGAGCATCATGCAAGTACAACTTACTAAGTAAAGCAAGGAGTTTTCACATCAGCAAAGCAAAATTTGGGATCTTGGAAGATGGAGGACAGCATTAAAGAAATCATGCAACAGATCATGTGACAACATCAGCATTGGGATTAAAGAGGATGAAGTAATTGAAAGGCATGATCAGGATATCATGAAAGATTTTAACCTTGGGAGTCTGATGTAGGAACATTTTCCTCCAAAATCAACCTTGGTGATTTGGCCTAGGTGGTCTTTGAGTTTACCAAGGGAGTTGGTTCCCTAACTTGAATTTTTATAAATTCTATGTTTTATTTGAATTCTAGAAGGGTTTCATAGTTTGGAATTAGTTGGATGAGAATTTTTTAGTTAAGGAGGAATTGGATTAGAAGCCAAATATGTAATTAAATTTTCTTTTGTTGAGCATATATCGAAGCAGTAAGGATCCTAAAGGGATCTTAGGGATGAGTAAGTAATCCTAGGAGTTTGTTAGTAGAGTATTTTGTGGATCTGAACCAATTCTGGTTTCAGAATCCTTTGATTTTAAAATATGTAAGCCTAAGGGAATTGAGAAATCGGATAGAAGGATAGAGGAGAGAGTGAGTGAGAGACTGTAAAAAGAAGAGGCCAAGTGTGGCCAAAAGAGCCAACCAGAGGCCAATTAATATGTAAATCAAGCCAAAAGGGTAGAAGACCTTATGTAAACAATGTATAGTAAATGAATTAATAGATGACAAATTAGTTTGTCATTTCTCATGTGTTATGGAGTGAATTTCATGTTCTTTGTGACATCGTGATGAATTATTGAACAAATAATCTCAACAGAGTTGACATATTCCCTGCTAGTCAAGATAATTCTTGGTCAATTGTTTATGCAAGTCTGAGGGTTGGCTCAATTGGTGATTACAAGTTCAAGGCTTGGTTAAATTGGGTATTGCAGGTTTAATAAGTCGAGATTGGACTCCAGATTTATCATTTTAATATACAAATTCATGTAGTTATTAAGACATTGAACGAGATTTAATATAGACCATTGGATCATCTGATTCGTGGTACAAGAACCGTAGATCAAGTTTAAGTGTTGATCATTGATGAGTTTAGGATCAATGATCCTGGTTGATTATGCATTGAAAAGGTGTTTGGAGGTTAACACAAGGCTCGTCAGCCGCAAGGTGGTTTTGTTTGTAACCATTGTGACATGTGTTAAATTTTGTATGGAATCGGAGTTATGTAAAGTGGGGTTGAAAACCATTTCGTCAATGCCTGAAAAGCGAAAGGATACCACTATGATAAGGTGGTAAAACAATTTTTCTACGAGGAATTTAGTCAAGGACTCACCACTATTTTTTAAACTGAGGATTGACAAGGTCATGTGGAGGATGGTTTAATGCTCAAATCAATGAAGAGCAAAGGATTGAGAAAGGAGATAGCACCAGATCGGATGGTGCTAATGTAAGTTTGGTCAAAGTTCGTTTGTAGACTGTTATATAACCAAGAGCATTGAATTCTCTAGTGGAAGATCTTGGCATTGATTGGTAATTGTTAGAGAAGTTCGAGAATTTGGAGTTCTGAGCAGAGTTCAGAATTCTCCCAAGGAGCGGAAATTGACCTGGAACTATAGATTCGAAAGTCACCAAGGAAAAATTGAGTTAAATTTGACCTAGATTTCAACAATTGTTTCAACAATTGCAATAATCGAATAGACCTGGATTTATAGTGGAACTGATAGAGTAAGTATATGTTATGTAGCATGGATCAGTGTAGGTTAGACAACGAAATTAAGACATCAAGATCATGAAGTAGCCTCTGCACACAAGGCCAATAGGGGGATTGGTGAGATAATAGAAACTTGTGAACTCAATTCAGAGAAGATTCTTGGGCCTGATAAAAGGTGTTGAGAGCAGCTCTAATGATGAAGATGAAAGCAGAGTTTTGTTAAACACTCTGCACCTGTGGAGATGACCAGTTAGGGTCATTAGATGTGTTACTTGTGGATGATTGATTTTGATTTTGATCTTGTGAAGATTAGGAAAGGAAATTTTAGAAGAAAGGAGAGCATATTTTGAAGTCATCAAAACAATTCCAAGACACTCAAACTAAACTTTGTGCTTATTAGACACCCATATTCTCACTGTGGCCTGGGAGGTCTACACCATAGTAGTGGACTTCCACTGAATCGTGCCTCTATGTTTGGAAATACCACTGAATCAAGTCTTTCATATGAAAATTCAGCCATGAATTTGATTTAGCATAATTTCCTCAAATTTGGATTCGATTAGTATGTAAAACCCTGGCCTGTAGGAAAAAAGTGTCATTCCAGTAAAAAAAAATCACATATTTCCTTCAAAAATGCAAATACAAATGGGCATAGTATTTGCAAATACAAAGTGCAATAGATGAGCATCTACTTCTCTTCTCGTGAGTCTGCGGTTGACTTCAAACTGCAAATTTTTCATTGGTGTGGCAATTGTCTTTCCATGCTTGAGAATACGATTTGTTTTTTAAAATACATTTTGTATTATCAAAACAATATTTACAAGAAAGTTGATCCGGATTATTTTCGGAATGAAATGAAAGTAGAGATATTACAATGAAATACACATAAAAATTGCCAGAAATAGAGAAATACAACAATACATGATTTATATTAATGAAAGAAATGTACATAGACTGTAAAAATATAGAGTGCAAGACTCGCTAGAATGGTAGCAGCTTTATCTCTGAGAAGAGATGTGGCAGCTACGCTCATTCGCAAGAATATGATTGCAATGAGGCTCTGAAGGCCTTTTTATGATAAATATGAATGTCAAAACCATAGACATCCAAAAACCTAACCCTGGGTGATGAAGCGCCAAAAGTCATGTGGGCCCCATTGGGGTAAGTTAGTACATTAACTTCCCGTGGTCGTAACTTTTTCATACGATCTCCATTTTAGGAGTGTGATATCCCGTTGGAAATATATTTTCGAGAACTACGCATTATGTCGCCAAACTCTAACTCCATCTTCAGTTTGATTGTGGCAAGCCAAGAAAACACTGTTTAGAGCCCCAAAACGGCCCTGGAAGTACAGAAAGATGTACTAACATGAAAACTTCCAAAATAAGCTAGTTGGAATAGGTGGGTGGCCACCAATATCCACCTAGATCAATCCTCCCCCCTTAGGAAGCAATGGTCTCCATTGAGTTGAGTTATTGGGGAAGAGGGGAAAGTGTTTTCTGAATCTGAATCTTGGTGAGTTGTGTGCCTTGTTGGAGAAGTTGTGTTGCTTGTTCTGTGGAAGGCTATCACGAACCTGTTACTAGTGGGGTTGAATCTGTTCCACTAACTTGTTGTCTCTGGGTTTGACGGGGCATTGTGTAGGCACCATTGTAGGTGAAGAAATAATATCTTCTTTCTCTTCTGCAATCTGCTTCTGCTAGATAGAAGGTGTTGAGGCTACAGTGGTTGTAGTGGCCTTCTTTTCATCTTTTGAATAGACTGTGAAGAGGATGAATTTTTCAATATGATAAATTACCTTGCGGCATTGTTTTGGTGGAACAGTAGTCAAAACTACCTCTAGTATCTTGTAGAGTTGACCCCCCAGAGTAATAATGACACTACGGGGTCGAGACTTATAAACATCATGATGTTTCCACATAGATGGTTGGCTCAAAACAACATCACCGACATCAAGAGGGGAAACATCACACACTACCTCATCCTTGAAGAGTTGGATTCCATAGGACATGCGGCACTGTTGGCTGACACGGAGATCTCATCCCTGGTGAAGCCACCCAATGTTGTATGGTTGCAAGTGTGGTGTTGTTGACAACCCCAACTATTTGACGACCTTAGCTGAGATGAGGTTCTTATGGTTGTCATTATCAACAATGAAATGAAACAAAGTTCCCTCCACCCACATATGTGAATGGAAGAGGCGCTCCCACTCTTCAGGATCTATTGGTTCTACCAGTTGAATTGTTGTGGCCATGACAGTAGCAGTAGGGTCTGCGTCGATGATATGTCTGTTTTCAATATTTTCTGGATCAAATTCTGAATTAGGGTTCGGCTCCTTGTCTTTGACCTCGACCACCAATAATTTTTTCAAGTGACATTCATCGATGTTGTGCCAAGGTATTTTATGGAAGTCGCACCACTTCCCAGTGTCATTTTCCATCTTTCTTTTACCTTTATTTTCCTGCGTCTTGGACTGGTTGTCGAGAGGCTATTAGTTAGGGTCGTCTTTACCATGCTTTGGTTGTTGCGGATTTGTAGACACGAACTCCCATTTGTTCTAGTGCCTAAATTTATGCTCGATTTTGACAACATATCGATAGGAAACTCCTAATGATGAGATGTTTAGGAAATCCATTTCGATTTGGATGTACCTATCCAGAGCCCCACGGTATTTCAGAACCAGATGTCGCTCGGAGTCTTTGACACCCAGCTTGGTGTGAAAGGTATGGAAAGTATTTGTGAAATATGGCATTGTTTGGCTCTTCTCTTGCCATAGTGTGGTCCATCTCATGTATTGATCTTCATAGTTATCAACAAGGTAGTATTGTTCCTTAATCGCATCCACAAAAAAATCCCAAGTGGGCTTGGCCCCATATATTCCAGATTCCTCTGTGGAGCTTTTCTCCCAATAAGTTTCCCACCAATGTTTGACATGGGGGAGAGCCTTGAGGAGCGCGAAGGTGATCTTTTCCCTATCGGAAAAAATTGTGAACAGAGAAATAACCTTCTAGAAAATTCAACCATTTTTCTAAGGCATCCACATCTATCTAACCTTCAAATATGGGAATATCAAAATTAACTTGTACCTTGAAGGGAGAGGTTCCTCCAAAGTGGTCTCTTGATGAAGATGTGCATGTTTCTATCGGTAGGCGTTGAAGGATGTGGGAAAAATTATCCATCATTTCGTCCCTCTGTCGTGTGAGAGCTTGTTCAAGCAAAAGGTTAATAGAATTTTTTGCTCCGCCATTTTTCTTTTATACCGCCATAGAGGGTTTCTTGGGCATGCGAGAGCGATTGTCCTCAAGAGAGACAAGCTCGAGACCCAGCTTTCTATACTCAGACATCGTCGGGGACATGCACTGAAAAACGATCAAGAGTAGTCTACTCTGATACCACTGATCTAGATTATTTTCAGAACGAAATGAAAGCAGAGATATTATAATGAAATACACATAAAAATTGAAAGAAACAGAGAAATACATGATTTTTGTATTTCATAGACATCCAAAAACCTAACCCTAGGAGATGAAGCGCCAAAAGTCATGTGGGCCCCATTGGGGTAAGTTAGTGCATTAACTTCTCGAGGTCATAACTTTTGCATACTGGTATCCCTGATTTCTAGGGATAACTAGGAGATCATGTCTCGAGGCCCATAGGTCCTAGACATGGAGTACCGAGAGCATGATTGACCTGAGCATGGCCCTGGAGGGCCCATCCTTTTCTTCTTTCATCAGATTCGTCTTGTCAGCAGCAACAACATCCATCACCATCGGCTTGGTCTTGTATCGGAAAAGGCTCTTGCTCCATGAGGTAATTGGTCCAGGTATCATGGTATGTGTCACTTTTGATCATTATAACCTTTGGATATATGCATCTGACTCCTTTTATCTCTGATGATTGCTTGGATCTTACATTAACCCACTTGACCATGATTGGGGAGATTGACAGGGTGTCCTAGCAAGCCTATACCCATGGGTTTTGGTTTGCCACCGGGGGGGGTTTCTGAAGAGCCATCGTCCACTCCCATCATACTAGCACTTTTTCATCTTATCTACCGCTTATTTATCCCATTCCACTTGTTCGGGCATTAGATTGACCTGTTTGTAGGGTTGCACCTTGTCTTGTGGGAAGAAGGGGCTAAAGGCCCAGAAGGTAAAAGCAGCCGGTAAAAGATAAAATCCTAGAAATAAAACCTCGAGATTCCTCGCCCAAGGATCCCCGACAAGGCAATAAAAAGCCTCTCAGCAAGAAATAAGAGGGACCCAGAAAACAATAACAAAGACCTAGCCAAGAGGATAGGGGGTCTCATCACGAGCTAACCTATTAGGTTCATGGGTACCTAACAATATGACATTGCCATTATCGGGTTACCACATCAGGGCAGTGACCTTTGGTTGCATGGCCAAGGGAAAGGAGGTATCATCACGAGCCAACCTTCTCATCTCTTTGAAAGTACTTGTGGGTAACACTGTCAACTCTGGTCACCATGCCAACGCAGTGTCCTCCGGTTAGACCTTGAATAAAAATAAAAAGAAGAAGAAAAAGTAAATAAAGGCAAGAACGGGCTTGGAAAAAATTGCATCCATAACAGGTACAGCTCGCCTTCTACAAAGGCACCCACAGATAACATTATGCATCCTTGGCTTTCACTCTACCCATTTGTCTGGACATACCCTAGCCACATCACCTTGTTTACATGGCTTGGATGAAACCTTCTTGGGAACTTCCCCTCTCTTGTGGATGTTAGCCCAATAGGATGTCTTGTCCTTTTCTTCGATCTTGTATTGTTTATTTTTGAAGTATCTTTGAGCTATTGAACGATATATCAGGGTTTTTATGCATATGTTTGATAATATTAATGATAAATTGTGATTGACATTGCTATGATCCATGTGACTAATGAGCCCATGGAGGGCGTAGTTTTTGATGTGTAGGACCATGCCCGACGGACAAGTACCATTTGGACCGGTACACATGGGGAGATGATTAGTTCGGACCTCCATGGGGCTGAAGAGCCCGTCAGATGGTTGCTGAGACCCCGTCAGAGAGGCGAAGACAGGACAATGTTTGATCGAGGTTTTGCACCGGAGAAGAAGAGGACGTTTCACCAGAGGCACTTTGGCAGAGCCCGACCTAGGGGGAATGACCCCTTTTCAGTGGAACGTTAGCCTTGGAAGGCTCAGAGCATCCTCATCCTTACCATGACATCATCCAGCTTCATGGTCATTCTTGGAGGCAGACTAGGCAGCAATGGCACATGTGGCATGTTGGAGAAGCCCCTGGGGGGCTAACGATTTGCTCATGGATGTCTCATATGCCCTAAAAGGGGCTAGCGCCTCCCTTGAAGGGGATTTTACCTTTATTACAACTCAGTTAGGGTTTTAATTTGACAATTTAATGTAAAAATAGTATTTTGGTATTGTCGGCCATTTTTTATGACCTAAAATTAATTAAGGTCATTGATACACTATATATTGAGGAGTTTTAGCCTCATTTTGACATAACTCATCACTCACTCTCCTAGTGAGGTCTAATTTTTGTGGCCTATTAGGCTTATTGGCTGATTTGAGGAAGGCGCACTTGTTTGACGGGGAGATTTTTGGAAATATATGGTGTTTTTCTTGAAGGAAGGTTTACAACTAGGGTTTGCATGATATTTTCTTGATGATTTGTAAGTATTTTTCTGCAAAACTTCTTGATTGAATGGTTGTATTTTAATTTCTTACATCTATTTATAAATATTGTTGAATCAAAACCTTAGGGGACAAACACACAAGTAGGTCATTGTCTCATGTCCCCTGATAGAAAAACCTTTTAGCCATTGAAGAAGAAGAAGAGAGCCTAGCCATTGCTACACTCTTTCTTTCTTCTTCCCTTAAGCTCGTCGTACCTTTAAACTTCAAGAGGAAGAGGACATCCCAGGCCTAGTTTATCTACACCTAGGGTCGTTTTTCTTTAGGGTTTGATGAAAGAGCCTTTCCTTTGCAACACTTTCCCTCTTTAAACTCTCTTATCTCGATTTTACTTGTCTTTGAGCTAGTTGTTTGTTGGGAAGGAGGAGAGAGCACGAGGCCTTGCTTAAGCAACAACGGAGTGAGCCTCTCTCCCCTAGGGTTCTGTCTTTAAGGCCCTATTGTTGTAGCACCTTGAAACTTTTCCCTCTTGTCCTTTGAATCGCATCCCCTTCAACTTGTGCGTCCTTCACATTTTTTACTCTATAACCCTTAGGCATTGATCTTTAGCCTCCAACGTTGAAGTGAAAGTGATCGAAATAACTCTCAAAACCTCTTATAAATTGAAACCCTAACTAACTACTAACCCTAAAAAACTGACGTCACCCTTGGTTATTTCATCTTAACGCAACAAATTTCATTTATTAGGCAATTGGATGGTGTTTAAAGCATTTATTGAATGAGGGATTTATTGGATACACGGATTGCTATATCATCTTGATATTTATTGGTGAAGTAACATTATTTCATTGCTATATTAACAAACATTGACCTCGTCAATCTTTATTGTTGCAATTGCTTATACATTGATATCAGATAATCTATTGAAGTACTATCCCATTGAATCATAGTTTGCATATATATATATA
>ML780842.1:1065102-1078007 GCA_009831015.1 Picea engelmannii
TATATATATATGTCTATATATGCTTGGGTGGCATTACCACCCCATTTTTGTTGTTGATTCCCCTATCGAGTTGAGCAGGTATATAGGTTATGCCAGAGATGTTTAGGTTCTCATTCACTCTACGGTGAGCACATGTCCTCGAGTTGGAGCCAGATGTTATCCCCGATTTCTAGGGATAACTAGGAGATCATGTCTCGAGGCCCACAGGTCCCAGACATGGAGTACCAAGAGCAGGATTGACCTGAGCATGGCCTTGGAGGGACCATCCTTTTCTTCTTTCATTAAATTTGTCTTGTCAGCAGCAGCAGCATCCATCACCATCAGCTTGGTCTTGTATCGGAAAAGGCTCTTGCTCCATGAGGTAATTGGTCTAGGTATCATGGTATGTGTCACTTTTGAGCATTATAACCTTTGGATATATGCATCTGACTCCTTTTATCTCTGACGATTGCTTGGATATTACATTAAACCACTTGACCATGATTGGGGAGATTGACAGGGTGTCCTAGCAAGCTTGCACCCATGGGTTTTGGTTTTCCACCGGGGGGGATTTCTAAAGAGTCATCGTCCACTCCCATCATACTACCCCTTTTTTCATCTTATCTCCCGCTTATTTATCCCATTCCCCTTGTCCGGGCATCGGATTGACCTGTTTGTAGGGTTGCACCTTATCTTGTGGGAAGAAGGGGCTAAAGGCCCAGAAGTTAAAAGCAGCGGGTAAAAGATAAAATCCTAGAAATAAAACCTCGATATGCCTTGCCCAGAGATCCTCGAGAAGGCAATAAAAAGCCTCTCAGCAAGAAACAAGAGGGACTCGGAAAATAATAAACAAGACCTGGCCAAGAGGATAGGGGGTCTCATAACGAGCCAGCCTATTAGGTTCATGGGTACCTAAAAGTATGACATTTCCATTATCTGGTTACCATGTCAGGGCAGTAACCTTTGGTTGCATGGCCAAGGGAAAGGGGGTCTCATCACGTGCCAGTCTTCTCATCTTTGTGAAAGTACTTGTGGGTAACACTGTCAACTCTGATCACCATGCCAAGGCAGTTTACTCCGGTTAGACCTTGAATAAAAAGAAAAAGAAGAAGAAAAAGCAAATAAAGAAAGAATAAAGGCAAGAACGGGCTTGGAAAAAATTGCATCCATGACGGGTACAGCTCGCCTTTTACAAAGGCACCCACAGATAACATTATGCATCCCTGGCTTTCACTCTACCCATTTGTCTGGACATCCCCTAGCCACATCACCTCGTTTACATGGCTTGGATGAAACCTTCTTGGGAACTTCCCTTCTCTTGTGGATGCTAGCCCAATAGGATGTCTTGTCCTTTTCTTCGATCTTGTATTATTGATTTTTGTAATATCTTTGAGCTATTGAACGATATATCAGGGTTTTTATGCATATGTTTGATAATATTAATGATGAACTATGATTGACATTGCTATGATCCCTGTGACTAATGAGCCCATGGAGGGCGTAGTTCTTGATGTGCAGGACCATGCCCGATGGACAGGTACCATTTGGACCAGTACACATGGGGAGATGATTAGTTCGGACCTCCATGGGGATGAAGATCCCGTCAGATGTTTGTTGAGACCCCATCAGAGGGGCAGAGATAGGACAGTGTTTGACCGAGGTTTTGCACCGGAGAAGAAGAGGACGTTTCACCAGAGGCACTTTGGCAGAGCCCGATCTAGGGGGAATGACCCCTTTTCAGTGGAACATGACCCTTGGAAGCCTCAGAGCATCCCCATCCTTACCATGACATCATCAAACTTCATGGTCATTCTTGGAGGCAGACTGGGTAGCAGTGGCACGTGTGGCATGTTGGAGAAGCCCCTGGGGGGCTAACGTTTTGCTCTTGGATGTCTCATCTACCCTAAAAGGGGCTAGACCCTCCCTTGAATGGGATTTTACCTTTATTACAACTCAGTTAGGGTTTTAATTTGACAATTTAATGTAAAAATAGTATTTTGGTCTTGTCGGCCATTTTTTATGACCTAAAATTAATTAAGTTCATTGATACACTATATATTGATGAGTTTTAGCCTCATTTTGACATAACCCATCACTCACTCTCCTAGTGAGGTCTGATTTTTGCGCCCTATTAGGGTTATTGGTTGATTTGAGGAAGGCGCACTTGTTTGAGGAGGAGATTTTTGGCAATTTATGGTGTTTTTCTTGAAGGAAAGTTTACAATTAGGGTTTTCATGTTATTTTCTTGATGATTTGTAAGTATTTTTCTGCAAAACTTCTTGATTGAATGGTTGTAGTTTAATTTCTTGCATCTATTTATAAATATTTTTGAATCAAAACCCTAGGGGACAAACACACAAGTAGGTCGTTGTATCATGTCCCCTGATAGAAAAACCTTTTATCCATTGAAGAAGAAGAAGAGAACCTAGCCAATGCTACACTCTTTCTTTCTTCTTCCGTTAAGCTAGTTGTACCTTTAAACTTCAAGAGGAAGAGGATGTCCCAGGCCTAGGTTATCTACACCTAGGGCCGTTTTTCTTTAGGGTTAGATGAAAGACCCTTGCCTTTGCAACACTCTCCCTCTTTAAACTCTCTTGTCTTGATTTTACTTGTCTTTGAGCTAACTGTTTGCTGGGAAGGAGGAGAGAGCATGAGGCCTTGCTTAAGCAACACCGGAGTGAGCCTCTCTCCCCTAGAGTTCTATCTTTAGGGCCCTGTTGTTGCAACACCTTGAAACCTTTCCCTCTTGTCCTTTGAATTTCATCCCCTTCAACTTGTGCGTCCTTCACCTTTTTGACTCCATAACCCTAAGGCATTGATCTTTAGCCTCCAACGTTGAAGTGAAAGTGATCGAAAAAACCCTCAAAACCTCTTATAAATTGAAACCCTAACTAACTACTAACCCTAAAAAACTGATGTCACCCTTGGTTATTTCATCTTGACGCAACAAATTTCATTTATTAGGCAATTGGATGGTGCTTAAAGCATTTATTGAATGAGGGATTGATTGGATACATTGATTGCTATATCATCTTGATATTTATTGGTGAAGTAACATTATTTCATTGCTATATTAACAAACATTGACCTCATCAATATTTATTGTTGCAATTGCTTATACATTGATATCATATAGTCTATTGAAGCACTAGCCAATTGAATCATAGCTTGCATATATATATTGGTTTGCTTTGTCCCAGGCAGGTGTTCTTCTTTGGGCCTACACTTCATTATTGGTTGTTTAGCCAGACTATCTATTTTGGTGGTGACCTATGAAGGGGGAACTTTACTTTGACCTTTAAACCTTTGCCTCTTCAAAACTCTAGGTTACTGGGGACGTCTCCCCTTGACCTAACCTCCCTAAAGAGAAAGAACCTCCCCATCATGGTGACATTGGGTGGGATAGGTTCCTGTTATGCCAGTTTGACCTTCTACTTCATAGCCACTTGACCTAGCTACAAACTGTGCGATAACATTTTGGCGTCGTTGCCGAGGAACACTGAGTCAATTCTCTTCAAACGACAAATCTTTTCAGTAAGCCTTGCCTCATAGACCTTTTCTTACAAGCTTACCTGGTGACTCCACTAGGGTGTTTTTCCCCTTTTCTTTGGTAGTTTCAAAGTAAACTATCTGGCGACTCCACAAACTAAAAGGAGATTCAATAATCCTCCTTTGTCTTTCAGAAGGAAGCCTCCCTTAAACTCTCCTATTGTCAAATAACTTTTCGCGAACAGCCTTCCGTTAAGAATCATGTCTAGCTCTCAGACCGCTACAACAAACCCAGCCAACAATCAAAGACAATGGTCATCTACCTTGTTCAGACTGTTAGACATTTCAGTCATACCAGGCTACCCTAGGCAAATGCCACCCAAGTATGAAAAGTGGTTGCCTAAATTCACCGGTACTGATGCAATCAGTGCCGAAGAGCATATGAGAAACTTTTGGGCATTCTTTCAGCTTCACCCCATCGGTGATGATTCTGAATATCTAGTCATGAATTTGTTCTCCACTACTCTTTATGATGCCTCAAGGCGTTGGTACCTAAGCCTCCCTGATGGAAGCATAAAAACTATGGATAGACTTGAAGAGGCCTTTCTCAAAACATGGAGTATCAAAGAAGACCCTAATATGCTTCTCACACAACTGAATAACCTTGCCAAGTATGAAAATGAGTCCATTCAGGAGTTTCACACCAAATTCGAGACTTTGCTACAAAGAATTCCCGCAAGCCATCACCCAAAAGATGACTACCTTGTCCATATTTACACCAAATCTTTCAATGACCAACTAGCATATCTTCTTAGAGATAAAAACCCCTAGTCCATTCAAGAATCCCAAGAGCTCGCTACCAATATAGAAGGGAACCTCCTTTCATCTTAAATTGAGCCTTTTTCCAACCCAAGGGGGAGAATAGACACTAAGCAGAAAATAGTACACAATGTTGAGCCTACTTCAGATCTATGTACTAGTATCAGCAAGCTACAAGCCTCCATTGATGGCATCATAAAGAATCAAGAGGAAATGATGAGCAAGATTGTCAGGCTTGAAAAGTCTCAGATCCAAGCACGCAGGGCCCCGTACAAAGGACAATTCTAGAAAGAGAGCCAATTTTACAAACCAAAGAATGAGCATGAAGTTCCAAATACCTTGGCCCCTACAAACATTGTTGATGAAAATCCTTGGTGCCTGGAGTGCAGTGAAGCACATTGGGAGCATGAGTGTCCTTATAACACTAGCCATCAACAAGTCAACAACATGGATTGTTTCATAAAGTTTCCACAAATAAATATCAGAGATACAGAACATCAGGAAGCCATGAAGGAAGCAACCAGAGCAGCAAGGATGGCGGTAATAAACAACCTGGATCAGGAATCATGAGAAAATCTAAAGAAACAAGAATTCCAGGTATACAGAAGAAATAACTTGAAACAACCTGTTGTTGATCAGGCAAAGCCCCCACCCCTGGAGATACTTCTTCCCAAGACATCCAAGGCTGGTAAGATTGACCTAAATTTTGACTTCGAAGGGGTGTTATCAAAGATGCATGTAAATTTCCCCTTGAGAGAAGCAATCAAGATCCCGTCCATCAAGGAATGCTTTGATACTTTCTTTTCGGGATCAAATGAGCCTATGGACCTTCCTATTATGTTACAAGCTGATCATTTCAGGGTCCAATATGGTGAAAACCCTCCTTTCTTCATGACTTTGACAATGAATGACAAAAATCTCAACAATTGCATGTTAGATATAGGTGTTGGCGCGGACATGATGTCACTCAAATTCATGCAACAAGTGGGTTTGAAGGTCACATGGCCTTACAAGAATGTGTGTGGTTTCGAATCTAAATCAATACCCACACATGGGGTGGTTGAAAATGTTGAAGTGCGCCTAAAGGAGTATCCAGAGAAAACAGTCCATATTGACATTGTGGTGGTTGATGTCCCAGATGTGTGGGGAATGTTGTTATCTAGGAAGTTTGGTGAAATTTTAGGTGTCTCCCTTGAGATGGACCTCACATTCTTGCGATTACCTTTGAAAAACGGAACGGTGGGATGTCTACTCAATGTGCCAATAACTGGGGACCATGTGCAGGATATTATTCATTCCGTCAATAATGACAAAGCGCAGAACGAGATGATACAAACTCTTCAAAAGTATTCTCCAGAAGACATGCCCTTTGCAATAGAGGAGGATTTTGATCAGATTGAATGGCCCAAGAAAGAAGAATACCAACAACTCCTAGATGAATTCAAGAACAAAGAAATTGGGACGGTAAAGATATTGAAGAAACATGAAGATGACGTACAAATCCACCCATCTGAACAAAAATATTTTACAACAGAAGCCCACCCACCTCCCTTAGTGCAATACACCAGGGTTGTTCAAGGAATGACCAAACACAAATTCAGAAAGTATAAAGAGGGAGATATGGTATGCATGTGGGATACCCAGAAAGGTGAGCCGACTAATGTAAAAGGAAGCACACAGTCATGGCTCGGACCCTTCAAAGTTGGAATGGAATCAGTTGATAACTCATACTACCTATCCACTTTAGAAGGAAGAAGGCATCCATTACCTATCAACGGGCACCTCCTTAAACCCCACCAAGGTGGGGGGACCTGACTTCACAGGTAAGTACAGGTAAGTAGGCATTCTTTGTGTATTATACCATTTGCATTTCATGTTAGTTTGCTTTCACATTTGCATATTGATTGTTTCAGTTTATATATATATATATGTCTATATATGCTAGGGTGGCATTACCGCCCCATTTTTGTTGTTGATGCCCCTATCGAGTTGAGAAGGTCTACAGGTTATGCCAGAGATGTTGAGGTTCTTATGTGCTCTACGGTGAGCACATGTCCCCGAGATGGAGCCAAATGTTATCTCCGATTTCTAGGGATAACTAGGATATCATGTCTCGAGGCCCACAGGTCCTAGACATGGAGTACCGAGAGCAGGATTGACCTAAGCATGGCCTTGGAGGGCCCATCCTTTTCTTCTTTCATCAGATTTGTCTTGTCAGCGACAACAACATCCATCACCATCAGCTTGGTCTTGTATCGAAAAATGATCTTGCTCCATGAGGTAATTGGTCCAGGTATCATGGTATGTGTCACTTTTGATCATTATAACCTTTGGATATATGCATCTGACTCCTTTTATCTCTGACGATTGCTTGGATATTACATTAACCCACTTGACCATGATTGGGGAGATTGACAGAGTGTCCTAGCAAGCCTGTACCCATGGGTTTTGGTTTTCCACCAGGGGGGATTTCTGAAGAGCCATCATCCGCTCCCATCATACTACCACTTTTGCATCTTATCTCCCGCTTATTTATCCCATTCCCCTTGTCCGGGAATCGGATTGACCTATTTGTAGGGTTACACCTTATCTTGTGGGAAGAAGGGGCTAAAGGACCAGAAGGTAAAATCGGTTGGTAAAAGATAAAAGCCTAGAAATAAAACCTCGAGATGCCTCGCCCAGGGATCCCCGAGAAGGCAATAAAAATCCTCTCAGCAAGAAACAACAGGGACCCAGAAAACAATAAACAAGACCTAGCCAAGAGGATAGGGGGTCTCATCACGAGCCACCCTATTAGGCTCATGGGTACCTAACAGTATGACATTGCCATTATCTGGTTACAACGCCAGGGCAGTGACCTTTGATTGCATGGCCAAGGGAAAGGGGGTCTCCTCACAAACCAGCCTTCTCATCTCTGTGAAAGTACTTGTGGGTAACACTGTCAGCTCTAGTCACCATTCCAAGGCAGTGTCCTCCAGTTAGACCTTGAATAAAAAGGAAAAGAAGAAGAAAAAGCAAATAAAGAAAGAAAAAAGGCAAGAATGGGCTTGGAAAAAATTGCATCCATGACGGGTACAAATCGCCTTCTACAAAGGCACCCACAGATAACATTATGCATCCCTGGCTTTCACTCTACCCATTTGTCTGGACATCCCCTAGCCACATCACCTCGTTTACATGGCTTGGATGAAACCTTATTGGTAACTTCCCTTCTCTTGTGGATGCTAGCCCAATAGGATGTCTTCTCCTTTTCTTCGATCTTGTATTGTTGATTTTTGTAATATCTTTGAGCTATTGAACGATATATTAGGGTTTTTATGCATATGTTTGATAATATTAATGATGAACTGTGATTGAAATTTCTATGATCCCTGTGACTAATGAGCCCATGGAGGGCATAGTTTTTGATGTGCAGGACCATGTCTGACGGACAGGTACCATTTGGACCGGTATACATGGGGAGATGATTAGTTCGGACCTCCATGGGGTTGAAGAGCCCGTCAGATGGTTGTTGAGACCCCGTCAGAGGGGCAGAGACAGGACAGTGTTTGACCGAGGTTTTTCACCGGAGAAGAAGAGAACGTTTCACCAAAGGCACTTTGGCAGAGCCCGGCCTAGGGGGAAAGAAACCTTTTCAGTGAAACGTTACCCTTGGAAGGCTCAGAGTGTCCCCATCCTTAACATGACGTCATCCAACATCATGGTCATTCTTGGAGGCAGACTGGGCAGCAATGGAACGTGTGGCATGTTGGAGAAGCCCCCGGGGGGCTAACGTTTTGCTCCTAGATGTCTCATCTGCCCTAAAAGGGGCTAGCACCTCCCTTGAAGGGACTTTTACCTTTATTACGGCTCAGTTAGGGTTTTAATTTGACAATTTAATGTAAAAATAGTATTCTGGTCTTGTCGGCCATTTTTTATGACCTAAAATTAATTAAGTTCATTGATACACTATATATTGAGTTTTAGCCTCATTTTGACATAACTCATAACTCACTCTCCTAGTGAGGTCTGATTTTTGCGCCCTATTAGGGTTATTGAGTCTCTCCATAAGCAGTTCCATAAGCATTTAACCAAGCAAAAACACGCGTTTGTTTACCCATATCCACTTTACCGAGTATAATTTGAGGAAGGTGCACATGTTTGAGGAGGAGATTTTTGGCAATTTATGGTGTTTTTCTTGAAGGAAGGTTTACAACTAGGGTTTGCATGCTATTTTCTTGATGATTTGTAAGTATTTTTCTGCAAAACTTCTTGATTGAATGGTTGTAGTTTAATTTCTTGCATCTATTTCTAAATATTGCCGAATCAAAACCCTAGGGGACAAACACACAAGTAGGTCGTTGTCTCATGTCCCCTGATAGAAAAACCTTTTAGCCATTGAAGAAGAAGAAGAGATCCTATCCATTTCTACACTCTTTCTTTCTTCTTCCCTTAAGCTAGTTATACCTTTAAACTTCAAGAGGAAGAGGACGTCCCAGGCCTAGGTTATCTACACCTAGGGCCATTTTTCTTTAGGGTTTGATGAAATATCCTTGCCTTTGAAACACTCTCCCTCTTTAAACTCTCTTGTCTTGATTTTACTTGTCTTTGAGCTGGTTGTTTTCCGGGAAGGAGGAGAGAGCACGAGGCCTTGCTTAAGCAACACCGAAGTGAGCCTCTCTCCCCTAGGGTTCTATCTTTATGGCCCTGTTGTTGCAACACCTTGAAACCTTTCCCTCTTGTCCTTTGAATCTCATCCCCTTCAACTTGTGCGTCCTTCACATTTTTGACTCCATAACCCTTAGGCACTGATCTTTAGCCTCCAACGTTGAAGTGAAAGTGATCGAAGTAACTCTCAAAACCTCTTATAAATTGAAACCCTAAAAAACTGACGTCACCCTTGGTTATTTAATCTTAACGCAACAAATTCCATTTAGTAGGCAATTGGATGGTGTTTAAAGCATTTATTGAATGAGGGATTGATTGGATACATTGATTGCTATATCATCTTGATATTTATTGGTGAAGTAACATTATTTCATTGCTATATTAACAAACATTGACCTCGTCAATATTTATTGTTGCAATTGCTTATACATTGATATCAGATAGTCTATTGAAGTACTAACCCATTGAATCATAGCTTTCATATATATATATATATATATATATATTGGTTTGTTTTGTCCCGGACAGGTATTCTTCTTTGGGCCTACACTTCATTATTGGTTGTTTAGCCAGAGTATCTGTTTTGGTGGTGACCTGTGAAGGGGGAACTTTGCTTTGACCTTTAAACCTTTACCTCTTCAAAACTCCAGGTTACCGGGGACGTCTCCCCTAGGCCTAACCTCGCTAAAGAGAAAGAACCTCCCCATCGTGGTGACATTGGGTGGCATAGGTTCCTGTTACGCCAGTTTGGCCTTCTACTTCATAGCCACTTGACCTAGCTAAAAACTGTGCGATAACACATACGATCTTCGTTTTAGTAGTGTGATAGCTCGTTTGAAAGGTATTTTCGAGAACTACGCACTACGTTGTTAAACTCTGACTCTGTCTATAGTTTGATTGTGGCAAGCCAAGAAAACATTGTTTAGAGCCCCAAAACGGCCTTGGAAGTACAAAAATATGTACTGACATGAAAACTTCCAAAATAAGCCAGTTGGAATAGGTGGGTGGCCACCAATATCCACCTGGATCAAAGATGAAAATAAAGTGGAAGATATATTTAAAAAAGCCTCATTGGAAAGATTTTAAGAGCATCATGCAAGGTATATTCAGAATAAGCTATTGCATTTAACTCATTGGCATCCATAATTAGAAAGTGTCCTTTGGAAGACAATTGCAAACATACCTCTTCGCACTAAGAGTGATAAAAATATTGGATCAAACTGACCTCATCGAAAAATACATATTTTCACCTTAGCTTCCAAATAGTAAATAAGCAGATATATGAAGACAATCTCAGATGCTAATGAAAGGAGGAAGAACCAAGGACCTCACATCACTAAACAACATTGTGCGCCTATGAAGTTGGCCTTGAAACAAAACTAAATGTTGATACTAAACATATTTCCATAAAGTTCTAGTGAACTTGCACTCCCATAGAATGTGCTTCAAGGTCTTTAATTAGTTGCAACAAAGGCAAAGATCGTTTGTCAACCTGCTTTTGACAAGGCAATCTTTGGAAGGCAATGATTGATAAACAATTAACTAGAAAAAAACTTGGAGCTTATAATTGGACCAGATTGACCAAACATTGTGCAAGCAAAACCACTTGACTTCAAGGTCAAAAGATGTGTATTTATCATTCAAAACAAGAGATAGTGGGTGCTTCTAATGCATAAGAGAGTAAATATTTTTGGTATCATATTGTTGAATCAACATCCCAAATCTCCACCCCCAATCCCACCAAAAAGGGTCATCCATATCCATATTCAATTTATACTACTCTTCAATAAAACAAAGTGTCATGATATCTTTGATATCTAGTGTATCAAAGGACAACAATACCTTATAATGAGCTAAGAACCTCCAATATTGTGCCTCAAAATCTTAGAGGTCTCTCCAAAAGAATATTCCTTTCTTTCTCAACCTGCATGCCTAAAATTTAAGACATTCAAAATTACATTTCCACTAATGTTGCCAACTCCAAATAAGGCTCCTAGCAAAGCCCCAACCTGCACGACTCCCAAAGAAGTTCCAACTACCCAAAGGGAAAACAAACTTCCAAGCCTCCCACATGCTCCAACAAATCTATGAGTTAGACACCTTAAAGAGGTGTGGGGGAGAGATGATATCACATAATCCAAATGGTCCTTGAATCAACAACAAATGCTAGGAAGACTAGAATTGGTACCATAAGAGGATCTACCATGGGGTAGAACCTTCAAGGAATCTGACAATCCATTTGGGGGCCAAATACAATCCTGAGTCGCAACATCAATAAGACTGAGATTGTCTTCCTCCTTAGGCATAGTACAAAATTCTCAAGGAACCATAAGAAATCCTCTCTCACCACCGTATTTGGACCAAAGAAAAGACCTAAGGTTTTGCTCCAACCTCTTGAATCGTGGCATGATCATGAGACATCATTAAACATGATAGATGTGAGAGGCTTAAAGAATATGTGAAGCCATAGTAAGCTTATCGACATAGGGAAGATCCTTATAATGCTAGACTAGAAGCTTGGACTAAAGCCGCTCAAGACACCAATTCCACATATCAACAACTGAAAGACCGGTATCAAATGAAAACCCTAAATAACTGACAATCTCCCTAGGCTTTACCCACTTCCATAAAGAGGAGAGCTAAGTTCACAAATCATAAAGCCCGACCAATCAATAGTCCATATTCTATTCACTAACCATTGCCCCAAAAGAACTACAAAAAACAATCAAAGAAACCCCTAATAGCCTCCACCAAGTTTTGATCCAGGTCCACCAACAGAGGAGAATCACATCAACAAAATGATTATTGACAATTTCAAACCCATCTGAAAGAAATATATCCTCATTTCATTCTTGCATCCTAGCCAACCCCAGTAAGTACCCTGAGGCATCTACTACAAGAACATATAAAGAAGGGGCAAGAGGGCACCCTTGTGTAATCTAGAGACACAGTGAGATGTTTTCAATAAGGGTTTTGTTCATTCAACAAAAGTTGAAGCAATGGGTAAGAGGGTATGGACCATGGAAACAAGGTTTGGGTCATAACCAAGGAACTAAAGCATATTTGTAATGAAGGTTTGATCAACCCTATCATAAGCTTTGTCGAAATCAATCTTGAGAAACAAATGGAAATATTAAGGGTGAACTTGCCCTATAATAATCTAGTTTTCTCCTCTTGGACGATCTACAAAACCACTCTTTGCATTTGAAGTGCAAGGGCCTTACCCAAAATCTTGTAGGAAACACTAAGAATGTTGAAATAATGTAACTGCAAAGAGTATTCTTATTATTATTGATATATTATTCATAGGATCAATCCCCATTGTGGATTGATTATGTCGGTTATTGTAATAGGACCAAATCCCGTTTTGCGGAGTGGTCAAAAGACAATTGTAATAGGAAGAATAAGAAGTCGGCCCCAGCAGTTATTAAAGAGACCCAGAAATAAGAAAGGTGGGTTTACCCACCCAGTTTGAGAAGTTGGCCCTGCCAGTGAAGAGACACTTCACATGTGCCAGACTTGTATAAATAGAGGAGGCTAGCGCCTCACTTAGACACAACTCACTTGCTCAGTTTGAGAGACAAGTTTTGATCTGTTACCGGCAAAGGAGAGAGAGAGTGGCGCATATCTAGGAGAGGACTTTATGTATTAGCATAAGAGATCTCTTGGCATTGTATTGGCTATCTATATTAAAGACGTTTTGCTGGGTTTTCTTCCCCTAAAGGGTTTCCCAGGATAAATGTTGTGTCTCTTGTGATTGTGTGTTTCTCAGTGATCTTGGATTATGCTATTGTTATCTAATGAAATGAAAACATCTATAATAATGGATTAAACATTAACATGGTATCAGAGCCAAGCTGAAGGAAGCATCTTTCGCAAGAGAAAAACGTCATTGTTGTCGTACCTGCAAATTAGGGTTTTTCAAAAGTGAAGCTTTTCAGCCCTAAAACTATCTAGAAAGTTGTGCCCTC
>ML780842.1:1080623-1114999 GCA_009831015.1 Picea engelmannii
GATACACTTCGATCAGGACCATCATAGCTCTTGCAGCTAAGATGAAGTGGAAGCTGCACCAGATGGACGTGAAGACAACTTTCCTAAACGGTGTCATCGAAGAGGAAGTGTATATAGAGCAACCTCAAGGATTTGAGGTTGAAAACAAGAAGTCTCATGTCTGTAGATTGAAGAAATCCTTATACGGATTGAAGCAAGCTCCTAGAGCTTGGTATGGTCGTATAGATAGTTTCTTAACGAGCTTAGGCTTTACCAAGAGTAAAGCAGACTCAAATCTCTACTTCAAAATTATGAATAATGAGCCAGTAATCTTACTGCTATATGTGGATGACTTATTTTTAACTGGAGAAGAAAAGCTCATCACTGAATGTAAAAAGAGACTTCCCTCGGAATTTGAAATGAAAGATCTCGGCCTAATGCATTACTTCTTAGGTCTTGAGGTATGGCAGAGTCCTGAAAGGATCTTCCTTAACCAAGGGAAGTACACAGTTGAAATCTTGAAGAGATTTGACATGTTGGAATGCAAGCCCATGAATACACCCATGGAAGCGAAGCTGAAGCTGTTGGTCGATACATCGTCAGAATTGATTGATGTCACACTGTATAGACAGATTATTGGATCGTTGATGTACCTGATGAACACCAGACCAGACATTTGTTTTTCCGTGAACACCTTGAGTCAGTTTCTGGTAGAACCCAGACGTGTTCACCTAGTGGCTGCAAAACATGTGATGAGGTACCTTAAAGGTACAATAGATTATGGTCTCAGCTATGATGGAGATCATAATTTCACATTGAGTGGATATACTGATGCAGATTGGGCAAGAAGTGTTTCTGATAGGAAAAGCACTTCAAGATTTGTTTCAGTTTGGGATCAGCTATGATCTCGTGGCAGAGTAGGAAGCAATCTAGCATTGCTCTCAGCACAGCGGAAGCAGAATACATTGCCGTATGTTCTGCTAGTTGCGAAGCTATATGGCTTAGAAAGTTGTTGACGGACCTATTTGACTTAGAGATGAGAGCAACCTTGATTCTATGTGACAACCAGAGCTGCATAAAGATGATAGAGAATCATGTATTCCACGGCAGGTTGAAGCACATAGAGATCTGCTATCATTACATCTGCGACATGGTATAGAGAGGAGCCTTGAAGCTCCAGTACATTAGCACGGATGAACAGGTTGCTGATGTGTTGACCAAGCCTCTATCTCGTGTAAAGTTTGAGTACTTCCGAGATAAGCTTGGCATAGTCCGAAGGGACCTTCCTCGAAAGGGGGAGTAGATGTGATGTTCCTTGCTTCTAACCTAGCTATGAGACATAAAGCAAGATGTGATGTGTTCCTTGCTTTTGACCTACTTGTCAGACGTAAAGAAAGATGAGATGTTCCTTGCTTCTGACCCAGTTGTCAAACGTAAAGAAAGATGAGATGTTCCTTGCTTCTGACCCAGTTGTCAGACGTAAAGCAAGATGAGATGTTCCTTGCTTCTGACCCAGTTGTCAGACGTAAAGCAAGATGAGATGTTCCTTGCTTCTGACCCAATTGTCAAATGTAAAGCAAGATGAGATGAGTTCCTTACTTCTGACCCAGTTGTCAGACATAAAGCAAGATGAGATGTTCCTTGCTTCTGACCAAGTTGTCAGACGTAAAGCAAGATGATATGATGAGACTAGCACTGATCTTTCGACTGGATAGCTGTGACGTAAAGCCAGTCTAATATCCTGCTTCCAACCTGATGGTTGTGACGTAAAGCAGGACGAGTATCTTGCTTCCAGCTTGAGTGTTGTGACGTAAAGAAAGACGATGAGATGAGACAAGTGTTGAGCTTCCAACTTGACAGTTGTGACGTAAAGCCAGTCTTGTATTATGATGAGCCAGCCTTGTGTTGTGATGATGATGATGTATCAGTTTTTATACTAATACATATTGATGTAGATGATGATGGCATTCCTTTGAGAATGATGATGCTGCCGATGAAGAAAACTTCTGATAATTTATAGATACGCCAGCCAAGATGATATTGATGATGTTGTCCTCCCACTTGATGTTGTTGATGATGTTGTCCTCTCTCTCTCGCATGATGCTGCTAAAGAATACCCTTCTTGTTAAGGGGGAGTGTTGAAATAATGTAACTGCAAAGAGTATTCTTAGTATTATTGATATATTATTCATAGGATCAATCCCCATTGTAGATTGATCATGTCGGTTATTGTAATAGGACCAAATCCCCTTTTGCGGATTGGTCAAAAGACAATTGTAATAGGCAGAATAAGAAGCCAGCCCCAACAGTTATTAAAGAGACCCGGAAATATAATAAAGGTGGGTTTACCCACCCAGTTTGAGAAATCAACCCTGCCAGTGAAGAGACACTTCACACGTGCCAGACTTGTATAAATAAAGGAGGCTAGCACCTCATTTAGACACAACTCACTTGCTCAGTTTGAGAGACAAGTTTTGATCTGTTACCAGCAAAGAAGAGAGAGAGTGGCGCATATCTAGGAGAGGACTTTTTGTATTAGCATAAGAGATCTCTTGGCATTGTATTGGCTATCTATATTAAGGAAGTTTTGCTGGGTTTTCTTCCCCTAGAGGGTTTCCCAGGATAAATGATGTGTCTCTTGTGATTGTGTATTTCTCAGTGATCTTGGATTATTCTATTGTTATCTAATGAAATGCAAACATCTATAATAATGGCTTAAACATTAACAAAGAAGAGTGATGGGCCTCCATCCCCCAATAGTGTCATTGGATGCATTCTTTGGGATCAACTTAATAACCCCCAAATAAGAGAGGTTGTTGAGGCACCTAAAGAGAAGGCCTCATTGGCCATGCACCAAAGATCACAGCCAATAGTGTCCCATGTTGACTTGAAAAACTCACAAGGAAAACTATCAATATCGGGTGACTTACCATTCTTCAGAGAGGAAAAGGCTTCAAATAGTTCCTCCTTAGACAACATAGCTTCCAACTAGTCCCTATCCGCTAAACTAAGCTTCATGGAAATCACTTGGTAGCAAGATTGTCTAGCTTCAAAGATAGAGTCAAAGAGTGGATAGGGATAAAAAAAATGCGCTAAAAATAAGATCCAAACAGTGGTTTAATCCTGGAGGTGTCTTCTTCCAATGAACAATCATCCAAACGAAGGCCAAGTATCCAATCCACAAAAAATGTGTGCTTTAAAAAATCAAAATTGAATTTGGATCCTACATCCTTTTCATTGACCCACTATAGACATGTGCAAGCCCTAACACCCCTGGAAATATACTCCTCTCTCCATACAACAATCACGCACCACAATGCTTCCTCTCAGAGAGAGGTGTTGTACAAATCCTCCTCCAAGAATACTCAAACCTCTTCAAGTTGTTTTAAAGCCTCCTCCAACTCCTGTCTCTGTTTACAAGCAATCAACCTTCCCAACTTCACATGAACTTGATCATACAATAAAGAGTTGCATCCCACCAAATCAACCATCCAATATCCCCTTGTAGATGAGGGGAAATATTCCAAACTCGATAGACTAAAGCTTTGAAGTTAGGAAATTCCAAGCGTGAAACATTCAACTTCAAAAGGAACAAAGGAGGAGAATCATCAGGTTTCCCAAGTGAGATGATAATCTGGATGGCTAGGTGATCAAATTTTGTGGTATCCGTCAACACATCAACCGATTGGAGTTTCCTAGAGAAGACCTACCCATCCTAGGGCCCACATAACTGATGCAACCACGCCCAAGCCCTATCTCTATCTTGACTTAAGGTGCACCATGTGAACCAACCCCCATAATCCAAATCCATCTGTCTATAGGGTCAATCACCTATAAAGCACCCTTGTAGTTGGACCATGCCTACTTCTTCAAACTTGAAATAATTCTCCCAACACCACGACCTTTGTCCCTAGACCACTCCACCTAAAGTCATCGCCAGTTATCCATTCTACAGTTAGGAGTGAGGAAGCCATTCAATCACAAAGAATACATCTATCAACACTGGAGATGGAGGCATAAATGGAGCAAAACCCAAACAACTTGTCTTGAATCAAAATCGTGACCCACACACTTCTATGCAAAGGGTTAGAATGATGCCTAAATAAAAACTCTACAAAAAGGAAGAAAGAGCTAGAACCACACCACCACTCCCTTCAGAGTGCTCTAAAGTATAATAGGGGCCCTTCCAACAGTATCTCATCCAGAGAACTCAAAACCAACAGACTTAACTTCTTGAAGGAAAACCACATCCATCTTGGCTTTCCACAACATATCTCTAACATACACCTTCCAACTTGGGATAGTCATCCCTCTAACATCCCAAGACACGAAAAAAAGCTTCATTCAAGGATTAACCCCATACTCAAGCTACTAAAACTATTGTTGGACACGAAATCACCCAATTGAAAAGCACATCTCTCTTGCGAGCGCATGGCCACATCCTTCTAGGATTTGGGACACAACTTAGGCTCGAGATCTCTAAGATGTTGCTCCCCACCCAAGAAGGAGAGTTGGACTCCTTTTGTTTGCTTGTCTGAACTATCCATCCATCTTCAATCTCCATAGCCCCCAGAACAAAGGGTTGAGGCTAGGCTACCACCGAAGAATGGGAAGAGGGCTTGGATTGGATACCAATTGCATAAGATGAAGTCTAGGGGTCCTTGGGAAGAGGCACATCTTACCGAGGAACTAAGTCAAGGGTAGGAGGCAAGACTGAGGCGGATGGGGGATCAAGGTTGGGAGTTGTAGACCCCTCAAGTTATTCTGATTTAGGTTTACAATGGGGGCGGTCACGAAGAAGATGATCTTTGGCTAAGCAAGCAAAGTAGGCATTAGGGAGATTCAAGTAGCAGACTTTCTACTAGCACACCGCATCAATGGTGAAAAGTTGAAAACCAAGATGAATAATGTAAGCTTATGCTTCAAATAAACCTCAACACAAACCCTTGGGTTGGCATGGAAGGAGTTACAATGACCATATAAAATCAATACTTCACCAAGTCATTGGGAAAATAAATCCACAAAGGATGGAGATTTGTACGAAGTCATGGGAACTTAATCCATAACGGGTAGTGTGACTAGGAACAGTCATCGAGGTTGAAATCAAAATGCTAAGATTGAATATATGCCAATGAACCAATAACGTTCCAAATGCCATATTGAAGGACATTTTGCACGGTAGCATCAAAGTTGAAGAGTAAACAAAAGGACTTAGACCCTAGACCCCAGTATGAATTCAAAGAAATCCCCTCAATCTCCTAGTTAAATATCACCCATTTGTTGAAGGCACCTTCATCAAGTATCCAATGTTAAAAAAACAAAAGGACCCCCCATGCTCCAGATTTTGACGACCTTGGTCATATTCCTTGACGACCTTGGTCATATGTATGTAGTTTTGAGTTTTATTAGAGGTGGATGGTTGAGAAGTGCTCCCGTATTGTAAACTTTTGATGAATAACTCTAGTTCTCTGGTTATGTATTTGGATTTGAAACAGTGGGATTAATAGAAGTCAGTTCCTTTCCATCTCTTTGTAAATGTTGTGTTAGAACACTCCGATATGGATGATCTAGTCGATGATTGTTATGCTGTTGTAGTGTAGGTTTGATTATAGAAGTATCATGATCAGTTTTTACTTAGTTTCCTGTGTTGTCTTTTCCCTCTTAAACTAGATAGCTAGATCCAGTTGAGTTGTGGTAGTTGCAAGATAATGCAGGTTTGATTATTCTGCGGCTGCGACTGTGTTGCTTGAACATATTTCAGTGCTTGAAGCTTTGAATCCAAGAGGATCTTGTTTTCTGAGTTTTTCCTCCTTAGGCTGCTGGAAGACCTGATGTCCATAGCGGACCTCTACATCCTCCTCACCAAGTCTTCCCTCTTCTCACACTTAAACTCAATTCACTGATTGAAGTTAGTTGTCGCCCTCACTTCCCTGTGCATTTCTGGCCTAGTTTTCTGAGTTAAAACGATATTATCTTGAGTCTGCACCCACCTGACCTCTTTAAATCCATTCATAGTGACATAAATCTGATGGGTACTGGGCTTACCCTCTCCGCAATCGGAGGGTGATTTATGGTGCTAACATTTCTCCTCTGTTCCTGGTTTTCTAGATGTTGTCCCTGCTATAAATGAATGGGATGATTATCTTCTGAGATTCAGAGGAAGCAAGCATGAGCATCTTGGTGAACATTTGTTTAATTTTCATATATGCATGCTTGAGCACAATTTTATTCACGAGGATGTCTTGATCAAGATGTTCAGATTTTCTTTGGAGGAAGATGCTCGTGAATCATGCCAATCTCTCCCTGCTGCTAGTATCCATTCTTTGAAGGATTTTCACGATGCTTTTAATTTATATTACAAGGAGATTTACATGTCTCATCTTATATTGGATGACTGCTGTAAGAAGTTTGCATCCCACATTACGCAAATGATAGAGTCTTCCTCGTGTGATGAGTCTGGGGAAGCTCTGAGTGAAAGAGGAAGCGCAAAGGATATTTCGGTCCTGGAAACCGATGTTCTTGGCAGCCCTGCTTATGATGAAGAAGTGATGTCGGATACTGACCAAGAACAAACGATTGTTGATGAATATCCCATCGAAGATGATGAAGAGCAGAGCTTTCTCATGGTTCCTGTTTATTATGATTGTGAATCTGATCCTTGGGAGAGCCATGAAGGAAAAAAGGAGGAGCCAAATGCGCAGTTTATCTCCTGTTCAGAACTTGTAATGAGCAAATATCGCCTGGTACCAACCAACCCGTGTATGACAGCTATGAATCACATTCTGAGCTGAATATGCAAGATTTCCAAGAGCATACAAAAGAGTCTTATCCTCTATTCACTAAAGAAAAATATTATGAGGAAATCAACCATCCTGGACCTGCAGAAGACACCGAGCAACATATTGAAGAGCAGATCTTTCCCACGATTCTTGATTATGACGATCATGAATCTGACCCTTGGGAGAGCCATGAAGAAGAAAAGGATCAACAAAAGGGGCAGTCTATCTCCTGTCCAGAGCTTACTAGTGAGCGGCCATCGCCTGAGATCAGTCAGCCTGCACCAACCTTTCACTCACTTGCGCTTTCCAGAGACATTAAGCCTGGTGTGAACAACTACAAGACAAATCAGGCTACCTGTTGCAAATTTTCTGGAGTTTTCCGCTTGTCCTATGAGCTTGTGGAGGAATACATGGAGTTGTATTTCCTTCATGTTTTGAAGCCGCCCAGCTTTTTCTTGACCTCAACATTAGGAGGAAAGCTGAAGAATGTAATCGTTCTGTTGTCATGGTTGCATTATCTGTTATCAATCATTGATAGAATAAACAAATTTGCAGCTAGAAAGTTGCTTGAATGGCTATAGTGGAAATTTGCTTTCACCTAGCACTGTGTAAAAATTAAATTAGTTTAGGACTGTACATAAATAAGCTCCTTGGAGCATGCGTGTTTATTTTCTCTTTTACTTATCGACCTGTATTCCTTAGCAGAGTGTTTTGAGCTTGACTCCATAGCTCAATGCAGAAGGCGACTGGAACTGCAAAATGAGTTATTAGAGCCTCGCAGGGAGGACTCTATCCCCCATGGAGCCTAATGTTATCACATATTCTTACAGGGGGATGTTTTTCCTTTGGATTTGGCTCTTGGGTGACAAAATGCGAAAGAAGGGGGCTTAAAATCCCACAAATGTGTGTCATCCAAAGTCGGGGCGTGTTGTGCTAAGGCGCACACATATCGGAGGGGAGCTAGCGCTCGCTAAGCTCCAGTTCGGGAGTTCGGGGATCAGGAGAGTCGGGAGTGGCTCACATCAGTGCACTCGAAGCTCGAAGTCACAAAGCACTCGAGAGTGGGCCCAAGGTTGCAGCTAGAGGTCATGTGGAACGGTTGGTGCCCATTGCGAGGAGTCTCAGCGGTTGGATGGAAAGAAAGATCGACTGTTGATCCGAGTAGGGTGATTTCGTCAAATCGGGAGTTAAGGATTATGTTTTCAAGTGATATGAGGATTCCCGAAGGGCAAAATCTCGGAGTGCCTGTTGAGATAAGTGTTGGGTCATGACCTAGGGTCGCATGCGAGTAAAGGTGCAGAGTTCACGTGAGCTACGCCAGGGGCCGAAACGCCGGTGTTGGCCATAGAAAGAGGCCGCCACGTTTTCCAGGTGCCAAGTTGACTCAGCCCCGTCCTGATCTTGATGCAGACAGTTCGTGAAAGTGAGGCGACAGTCGAGACCTCGTCTCACCCCATAAGTGGAAAACATGCAAAGAGCAGCCGTAAAGGCAAACTGTCAATTATGAACAGTTTTTCCTGTAAAGCACATAATGACACCTGGCTCGCATATGACATGAGGAGGCCTGCATAATCTGACATAGCAGGCGCCGACTCAAAACGTTAATGTAGTGGTTCGAGCACGCCTCTGCGGGGTGATTTTTTGAGTATATGTATGCAGTTTTGAGTTTTATTAGAGGTGGATGGTTGAATAGTGCTCCCGTATTGTAAACTTTTGATGAAGAACTCTAGTTCGCTGGTTATGTATTTGGATTTGAGACTGTCAGATTAATAGAAGTTAGTTCCTTTCCATCTCTCTGTAAATGGTGTGTTAGAACACTTTGGTATGGATGATCCAACCAATGATTGTTACGCTGTTGTAGTGTAGGTTTGATTATAGAAGTATCATGATCAGTTTTTACTCAATTTCTTGTGTTGTCTTTTCCCTCTTAAACTGGATAGCTCGGACATGGAAGATCCAGTCAAGTTGTGGTCGTTGCAGGATAATGTAGGTTTGATTATTCTGCTGCTGCGACTGTGTTGCTTGAACATATTTCAGTGCTTGAAGCTTTGAATCCAATAGGATCTTTTTTTCTGAGTTTTTCCTCCTTAGGCTGTTGGAAGACCTAATGTCCATATCGGACCTCTACATCCTCCTCACCAAGTCTTCCCTCTACTCACACTTAAACTCAATTCACTGACCGACGTTAGTTGTGGCCCTCACTTCCCTGTGCATTTCTGGCCTAGTTTTCTGAGTTAAAATGATATTATCTCGAGTCTGCACCCACTTGACCTCTTTAAATTCATTCATAGTGACATAAATCTGATGGGTATTGGGCTTACCCTCTCCGCAATCGGAGGGTGACTTCTGGTGCTAACAATATCTTCCTCTGTGCTTAATTATGTAATACAACAAAGATAAGTCAAGCACATAATAATCATGAACATAAATAAGCATATAATCAATCATAAAATCATGTAGACAAGAATTTTTAAGGGAACAACTTATCATTCTTCACTTGAAAATCACTCTCAATGTCATAAATGGGATCTCCATCAAAGTTGAAGCAACCCATGTCCCATCCACGCCTCCCAATATGTATGGAATCACTAATGTGTCGATCAACCATGCTGGAGAGGTCCTCTACGAAAGGACTAATCACTTCTTCATCTTCATGTGCAGGAGGAAGGCAAGGCTGGACAAATTCATCTTCATCAAGCGAGAGAATGGATACCGATGTCTCATCTGGGTTCTCAACATGTTGCACTTTATCAGAATTCTTCCTTTTCTTCTTTGCAACGTTCTTCATGGACATGCTGCTCCAGAAGCGCTTCATTGCTCTCAGGACCTTAGGGTGAGCATCTAGAAGGATAATTTAGGATTTTATCTTTTTCCAGCTACAAAACCTCTTGGGACTTTAGCCCCTTCTTCCCATGAAATGAGGTACACGCCTTTCTTGGGGTCAATGAACCTAGAAAACCCAAAAGACAAGGAAATGAGGGGGAAGATGCATGGAAAGTGGTAAGTATGAGCATGGATCGTACAATGACCTTTCAAGAAACCCCCCCAGTAGAAACCCTTTTCTCGAGGGTGGCCCACTTACTAGGGATACCAAGACACTCACCAAGGTGAAACTAGGCAAAATGCATAATTTCCAAGCAAATATTTTATAATCAAGAAAGGACTCTCTACAACAAGCCCAACTGCTTCAAATATTAAGGTGACACTTACCATGACACCAGACTTGTTACCTCATGAATCAAGATTCACTGCCCCTGGTGGACGCAACTATGCTGCTGGTGGCACGTGGTGGAGAGGAGGGCCGTGTCTGCTCAATGTGGACACTGTAGGTCATCTAGATCTCGACACTCCATGTCTCCAACCTGCGGTCTTGGAGACATCATCTCCTTAGTTACCTCAAGTTTGGGGGGTAACAAGCCTTAGGACTAGACCTTCAAGAAAATGATCCCTAGGGTGAAAACACTCTTGGGCCCTAGGTGTCGTTTTCTCTCTCCTAAATCAACTAGGTCAAGGATCAAATACTAATATTAAAACCCTAAGGTGCAAACACTTTTGGGCCTTAGGTTCTTAACCTTAGAAAATAATGCTTTCACAAAAATTGGACAATAAAACTTGTGAAGGAGAGAAACGATTATGTCTCCTTCTTAGGGTTTCAACAAGACAAAGCAACATTCAACAAAATAGTAATTAACACTTTAAAAATTAGCAATGACATGAAACTTCAGAAATTACTTAATTCTTCAAGTTGCTAGGCTAGACAAAACTCTAGTTGTAGCAATACATCATCCAAGAAAGTGAAGAACATCCACACAGATCCTCCTCCAAAGATAACACGTAAGACCCAAGAGACGAGAGAGAAAACAACAAACTTTTCTAAAGTTACCCCACCTCAAATGAGTGAGGAAGTGATGATGAAAAATGAGAGGAGCACTAGCCTTATTTATAAGGAAAACCTAACTCTCCAAAAGTCACCAAAGTGAAAAGACATGTCTCTTAGTGGGGCCGACCCCTTAGATTTTCCTTTACAAATGTCAAAAATGCAAAAATAATACATAAATGGTCACACATGTGGTGATGTCCTGCCCCCTATGGGCTAGGAGGGCCTCTCCAAGGCCACGCGTCATCGCCTGAGGTGAAAATGTTGTGGAAGTATGCTACATCCCATCTCAAATTCATCACTGGAATCCAACTAACAACAAACCCCATCATCTCTAACAAACCCTAGCATGACGTCATCATTTAAATACCTAGCGTCCAAGGTGCAAGGGGGTGACATCCAAAGAGGAGAAGGAAGGGCAGGGATTTCTTCCCATCATTGTGCCACCATGACCAAATTTGTCAAAGATCAAGCCCATCTATCCATTGTCCAAGGTCTTGAAGATGTGAGAGCCCATGTCTGAATATGTCTATTCCCTAGTTGACTCACTTCTCTGCATCACATGTGCCATATCCTAAAATAAAGGCACAACATCTTGGGTGAAAGCCTGGGGCGTCCTTCAAAGAACCATGTCAGTGGTATCCAAATCGAAATAGAATATGAAATCAAGTAAACCAATGTTCATAAGGTATACTAGTCCTTACATCATGCAAAATACGCTGCTACTTAAAATATAAGCCACATGAACAATTCAACTTTAGTATCCCCTTCAAATATCACACCATCTCAGGACTTTATGGAAGTTTGCAAGTTTGAATATGGGAGGGCCTTCATCAAACCCTATTAGGTGTTCCAACCAAAACAATGAAAGAAAACACCGAGGTAGAGGGATATGTCCCGAGGGAAACAATGTAAGAAAAGAACCCTTCAAGAGTAAGTGTGATAGTGGGACATGTTGGGCTTACTTCATGGCTTATGGTGTCATTGAATCCATTTCTATAAGCGCCTTTGTGGAGGGTGTGATTTCTATTGCATTACCAATTTATAAGCACTACGTTTTTCCAAACCCCTTTATCTGCCTATTTATTTGTCCTCTTATCATATTTGCAAGTCCCCTTTTACAAGGTTTCATGTTATAGCATCATTGCTTGGGACTGGAGCGAACACGGAAATGGTAGAGTTCAAGTTTGGAATCACTTTTGAGAGTCTTTGCTATTATTTCTTTCTTTCTTTTAGCAACAACTTCAATAAACCTTTGGGCCTTCAGCCCCTCTTCTCATGAGAGAATGGACCATGACCCATTACCAAAGTTTAGTACACTGCGACATGCTCCAGAATGAAAAGTGTTAAGTATGGTGGGGAGCAAAATGTTACCCTTGTGAGCCACCCCTAGTAGTACCCCTTTTCCCTGGGTGGTGACAACAACAAGGGACTAGGGCAGAGATGCTAGCTACCAAGGTGAAACAAGGCAACAAACATAACTTCGTGGGTTAGTGATCCATTATCCAACTTCAACCATTGATCCTCATCCACATGCTTACTAAATTAAGCACAACACTTCACATGAAATAAGGACCATCATACCTCATGGTGACGCTTTCTTACCATTTCCCGTACACTGACTTGATTGGATGTGATGAACTTCGCTGATTTGTAGTAGAAAAAGGCAATCTAAGGGGAGTTGCTGCGCTGCTATTTGTGGACATGCTGATCATCATCATGGTTGGGATAATTGTCTCCGTTGCGGGCCATTAGACATTGTTACACATTATTTTTGTCACAACTATGACATTGATGATGTGCACCTACTCTTTTTCATTCGAAGGACCATTGCCTTAATCCCTGATGAAAATGGAAGAAACCCTTTCGTAGAGAGACGAGACTATGAAAATTTCCTTTAAAATCCCTATTTTATGAAGGTGTCGCACTGTGTTCCTTTACATCTTGAGACATCATTGGATGTCACATGTTGCAACACAGTAGCCTACGATAATGTCAGATGTTGCTCGTTCATAGGGTGCGACATTGTTCGTACGAAGGAAACAAGAAGAAATTCGAGAAGTTTCTAGAATAGAAGCTTCGCGGATGAGGTGTCCTGCGATCGGTTTGGATCTGACTCGTATTCCTGATTTGGTGAGATCTTAACCTCTCATCCTAACCTTCTCATCCCTTCCTTTTCAAATCTATAAAATGAAGCATCTCTCATGGAGAAAGGTAATCATGAATAGTGGTCAATCATGGCTTTAACTTCTACTTTGTTAAGGTGACTTTTGACCTGGATGGGATGGTATCAAATATATAGTGTCAGAACTCATAGAAGAAAAGGATGTGTGTTGTAGCAAGGAGTCATTGGGAGGGACTTCACAATATCAAGGCTCTGGTTGTAATCTCTTCCATTATTATTAATACAACAATATATGTTCTTTCCCACAAATGCTATCCATTTTAGGTTATCTTTGTTGCATTTATCCTTGATCATTCACATAGGTTTTATCAAATTATACTTTTTTTGATTTCACTCTTGTTGGCTTGTATTTTCTTACAGGTTATCACTCACAAGTCTTAAGATAGAGCTGAAAACTACAACTAGCGAGGACAACTGTCAATCAAAAGGTGTGATCTCTTACTAACTAGTATTTTTGATTATATAAACCTAGGGAAAGTTGTATGTTTTGTCCTGTTTTGTTCTAGTATTGGTGTTCGAGTCTAGGGAGATCAGTGCGTGTCCGTATAGACCGGTTTGTCCGACAACAAAATTGGTGACTCCACTTGGGACGGTGACGACGAAGGGGAAAGTTTTTGCTGTACTTGGAATAGACGTTGGTCAAACTCACTCGAGCTCCTTGGAGGGTAACCCACGGTTTTACAGTGAGGGAGCTTGCACTAGGGTGTAAGTCCGTTTAGCAGGTCGCCAACGTAACTGATCCACCTGCTCTATCTCAACCCCTTCTTATTTTGATCTCACGACGTTGGATTTTATCACCAACTAGTGCGTTCAGTGTGAGAAGGTTTTTGTTTGTTTGTTTTCTTCCTACTTTTTTTTTTCCCTTGTAGACATTAGGTTGAGTCTGTATATATGGCATCAGTTCCCAGAACGACCAACCAATGGACCCATTTTCCCGGGGAACCTTTTGTTTTTCCTTCTTATGGAAACGTTGGTCCTCCTTTTATTGCCACTTTGAGCCTTCCATGATTCACTATTGGGTTACCGATATGGTTGTTTTCCACTCTGGTAATCTCGAATGCACCGGGTGCTTCAGATGTAAGAACCATACCCCAAGAACAACAACCTCCTATTGACCCTTTGCCTTCTTCACCCGTCAGGTCTTTTTCCCTTTCTTCTTCTTCGCTTAGTGAAATCTCTGGAGCTAGTAACCAAGTGGATAAGAAGAAGAAGAAAATGAAGATTAATAAGAATAAAAATAAGCAAGGGGCCAAGCTTCCAACCACTGTAGGTCATGTTGGAAACCAAGAACCAACTACTATTTATCATGTTGGGAGTGTTGATGATGTCGTCCAGACTACCAATACATCTCATAAGCCCAAATTCCCTTGCATGCTTCGTAAGGATGACCATTTTCTTAAGGATTGCCCTAGTTTATCCAAGGTCTTAGAAGTGTGGTCTATGGGTTCCCACCAACCCACATCGCCAGTCTTTGAATATCATGCTGATGACAATCCATCAACTAGTAATAGTATAGTTGGGGAAATTAAGTCAAGTAGAGTCAAATTTCTTTGTAGGTTATGTGAAACATGTCATCAAACTTACCTTTGCCCTTGTATGGATGAAGCCTTGAAATTGTTTGAAAAGATTGCTGATGTCCAACAACTTCCAACTGGTTATCGTAAATTTTCTCCCAACCCGCCGTTAGTTGACGAAGTGATCGATTTGACTCCATCATCGGTCGATCCCACTCTTCCCTTGAAGAGTGAAGTTCAAGTGGTCGATCTTACTCCATTATCGGTCGATCCCACTCTTCCTTTGAAGAGTGAATTTCAAGTAGTCGATCTGACTCCATCATTGGTTGTTTCCACTCTTCCCTTGGAGAGTGAACCAGGTACCGCTTAGGTTCTTCTTGTCAGTACAGATAACTGCGGACAAGGGGGAATTTTCCCCGTTCCCACGGAACCTCCTCCAAGCCCCGAGATCATTTCCTTTCATTGGAATAGACCGACATGACCTCACCTACCTTCCTTTCGAAATCATTGTGCAGGTTTACAATATTAACATAAGTCACACTATAGTAGAGGAAGGTGCTTCTGTTAGTATTTTATCCTCAATCGCTTGTCAAGCTTTGGGTTCCCCTCAGCTTGTGCCTGTTAACCAGAATTTGTTGGCTTTTGACAGAAGAGATAGTGAATCTTTAGGAATCCTTCCTCAGTTACCAATTAATTTAGGAGGGAAAATTTTCCATATTGGCGTGATGATAGTCCAAGGACCCTTGGATTTTGATTTACTTCTTGGGTGTGACTATGTCTATGCTATGAAAGCTATCATGTCCACACTCTTTCGAGTGATGTATTTTCTTTATAATGGAAACATTGTGACTATTGATCAACTTTTGTTTATTAAAACTGATCATCATATGATTTCCGACCATCCAACTTCCCTGAATGTTCCTTATATAGTGGTATCCCCCCAACCAAAAGTTCATTATGTGGCAACATGTCCCTTGCATTCAACTTCGAATGAGTACGAGCCTCTCACTGTATGCTCAACTTCTTCTGACCTAGATCTGGTAGTTTACATGGTGATCTCTTCAATAGGGATATTAGAGTCTGATCTCCCTACCCCTATTGCGACCCTCAATATGTATTCCTTCTGGAGCATTGTTCTTTTGTTCAACGAAGATCTCTTGGAGGCCATGATCGAGGTATGTCCCTTGAAATGTATTCCTTCCAGAGCATTGCCCTCTTGGAAGCCATGATTTAGATGAGGTCACAAGCATAATTTTCCTCTCTGTCGCAAGTTCATTAAAAAATGAAACATAGGGTCATGATCATAGTTCCCATTTATGTGTCAAGCTCATTAAAAAATGAAACAACCAACCACAAACATAGTTTTCTTCTCTGTCTCAAGCTCATTAAAAAATGAAATAGAGGGTCATGAGCATAGTTCCCATTTTTGTGTCAAGCTCATTGAAAAATGAAACAACAAGCTATAAGCATAGTTTTTCTTTCTATGTGGAAATCTCGTTAAAAAATGAAACAAAAGTCTGGGGATTGAACCTGGAGCTGTGAGCATAGTTTCTTTTCGATTTCAAGCTCATTAAAAAATGAAACCCATCCCTTCAGGCATAGTTCATTATCTGTTATCAAGTTCATTAAAAAATGAAATAGACCCTCTCCCACAGAGTCGAGTCTTTCACTAGATCTCATACTTGAATCTTCATTTCATCCACCTGTGTCAGTTGCATCTCTTTTTCTTCCTTCTCTAGTGAACATTTTCATATTAGTAGCTAGGAGTCTATTCGAGTATAGATATTGATGATAGAAGAAGAGTAGGTGGATGAAACAAAGCTTGGGGGGCATGTCTCCAACCTCTGGAGGTCATGTTGGAGTTAAKCCGCTAGCTTCTCAATTGGGGAAAAATACAAACTACCCATGGGTATCACTCGAAACCTTTGGACATTACGTTGGGAAGTTCCGAGCATAGTTAATTTTTGGTTTCAAGCTYGCGAAAAAATGAAACCTATCAAAGCATAGTTTTACTTTGTTTCAAGCTTGTGTAAAAATGAAACCAATCACGAGCTTAGTCTTTGTTATTTCTTGTSCTCGTAAATACATGAGAATACGTTACCGAGCTTAGTCTTTATTCTTTCTCGTGCTTATAAATACATGAGAATATGTTACGAGTATATTTTTATCACTTTTTYGGAAGTCTCGTAAAAGTATACGAAAAATGAACTATTTGGAGTTTCCTTTAAGCTCTTTTCAGACTCTCTAAATATGAAAAGATTGCCGAGCGAGCTTGTCTCCTTTCATGCTTGTTAAATGATTTGAAAGGGTGCCTGTCGAGYGATAGTTTAACCCTTTTTCAGTCTCGTCAGACTTACTACGAAAAATGAATACTCTAGTGGATCATGGCTAGAAGAGTTCTCCTAGGTATTATTTTATACTTTTTCGGGCTTGGGAGACTAAATTTACGAAAAAATTAATCTTGGAGTTCTCTTCAAGTGTTTTTCAGACTCCCTAAACATGAAAAACCACTGAGTTCACTTTCTCTGGACTCATAAAACATACATTGAAAGACCCATATGGGACCGAACCATTCATTCCTAGGGTTAGTTAAAAATACTCCGAATGACTCATCCGAAGGATGAGATTATACTACAAGCATATGTTATCCTCCTCAAGCTTGTGTAAAAATAAAGAGGTACTCGCCAGAAATGGTGGGGGAAAATTGGGAAGAGAATATGTATTAATTCTATGGCAGCAAGTCGTTCTTGAACATGACATCCTTTCACTCCTTGTGTCAAGGTTGGGAAATACGCTTCTCTTGTTGATCATACTCTTTTATAAGTTTACATTTTGGTCTGTGATCCTTTTTTTGAGTCAATGTTGCCAATAATTTTTTTATGTCGTCAATATGTTCAAGAGAAGTTTAACCTGGAAAGCCTTCTATCACATCGACCGGTTCTGCAATCCTTAAGCCTTCTATCTCATCGGCCACATCCCCGAGTGAGTCCTAAATCAATCTGTGCTTTGATCTACTTCAAATATTTGTACATGTTTCATGTCGTTGATGGGGGATACATAAAGGCCCTCCGTCGACGAATCATTTCCTATCGAATTCAACGCATTATCTAGGAAGTTGGTTTAGAAACCCTTAAGTACTTTGGAGCTTGCATGCCTCAATGGCAAGTTTCCTCTCCTTCAATGACATGTTTTCATCATAGACCTTTGATCGAATGATTTTATAGGTATTCAACATCAGATCATGTATTCACACTCCATAGAATGTACTTATGTACTTTGGGGGCCATCACCATTAATGGTGGTTCCTTTTGCATCTGTTAACGATTTTCATCATTGACCGATAATCAAATGGTTTCTACCATGTTTGACTTTGACACCTTTATTCACATGGTTAGATTCTTACTGTGGAACATTAGAAATGAAGGCCCTGGATCCTATCTGATAGATCTAGGTTGCGATGGAGTATTTTGAGTATGTATTCTTGCATAGATCCACAGTGTATGTCTCGTGACTATGTTCAAATTTGAGTCTTTATGACATAAATCCACAATGCATGTTAAAAATACTTCGAATGACTCATCCAAAGGATGAGCTTATACTACAAGCATATGTTATCCTCCTCAAACTTGTGTAAAAATAAAGAGGTACTCGCTAGAAATGGTGGGGGAAAATTGGGAAGGGAATATGTATTAATTCTATGGCAGCAAGTCGTTCTTGAACATGACATCCTTTCACTCCTTGTGTCAAGGTTGGGAAATATGCTCGTCTCTTGTTGATAATACTCTTTTATAAGTTTACATTTTGGTCTGTGATCCTCTTTTTGAGTCAATGTTGCCAAGACAATTGTTATGTCGTCAATATGTTCAAGATAAGTTTAACTTGGAAAGCCTTCTATCACATCGACTAGTTTTGCAATCCTTAAGCTTTCTATCTCATCGACCACATCCCCGAGTGAGTCCTAAATCAATATGTGCTCTGATCTACTTCAAATATTTGTACATGTTTCGTGTCGTTGATGGGGCATACATAAAGGACCTCCGTCGGCGAATCATTTCCTATCGAATTCAACGCATTATTTAAGAAGTTGGTTTAGAAACCCTTAAGTTCCTTGGAGCTTGCATGCCTCAATGGCAAGTTTCCTCTCCTTCGATGACATGTTTTCATCATAGAACTTCGATCGAATGATTTTATAGGTATTCAACATCAGATCATGTATTCACACTCCATAGAATGTACTTATGTACCTTGGGGGCCATCACCATTAATGGTGGTTCCTTTTGCATCTGTTAACGATTTTCATCATTGACCGGTAATCAAATGGTTTCTACCATGTTTGAATTTGACACCTTTATTCACATGGTTAGATTCGTACTGTGGAACAGTAGAAATAAAGGCCCTGGATCCTATCTGATAGATCTAGGTTGCGATGGAGTATTTTGAGTATGTACTGTTGCATAGATCCACAGTGTATGTCTTGTGACTATGTTCAAATTTGAGTCTTTATGACATAGATCCACAATGCATTTTTGGTGGCTATATTAAGATTTGAGTCATAATGTCATGGATCCACGATGTATTTTGGTGGCCATGACCTCGCTTACTTGACATGGATCTTGGCATGTCGACACTTATGCTTTGAGTCACTTGTATTCTGAGTATGAGAATTCCTACCTCAGTGATGATATATATTATTGCACTATAACTCGTTTATTGTTGACAAGTTTCCTATTGATGTGTTCCTTGTGTTAAAATTTTAATTAAAAAGTACATAGGCAAGTGTTTCTCATCCCTAGGCGCCTAAGGGGTGAGAAAGTGCCTAATGTGGGCCCTAGTCATTTAATTTGTGAGGTGCAAATTAAAAGGTGACTTTAGCGAGGGGGTGAGTGAAGAGACACTCAATTTCAACCACCCATTTAATTCAATCTCAATCGTTGGATGTGAAACTCCTCACCTACCAAGCATGAGGTCGATTAGGGTATGGGGGCGCACCATTGAGAGGTGGTTCATTCAATTTTTGGAGAGAAAGAGAAGGAGAGAGGTCAAACTTTTGAGAAGAGGCAACATTTGCAGAAGAGGCATGCATCCCAAGGCAACTAGCAGGCACAAATTACAAGGCAACATACAACAATAAAGAACAGTCCGTACAGTACAGATTTGAGTAGGGTGTTGGGCACTTTTTCTGAGTGATAAAACTCTGTACAGTCCATACGAACCTGCACAGAAATTGAGGGCTGTACTGTCATAAAATCTGGGCATGTTTTCCAAGGTGTTTGGCATGGTTTTCAAGGCATTGCATAGCTAGGTTTTTCCATACAGTTGCAGTAGAAGTTTGGCACGCAAAACAAGGACAATCCGTACAACATTTATTGCTGGTACAAACGTACCGTGGTACAGATTTCTAGTTCAGAAATCAAGGAGAAATCTCCAGGACTGTACAAATAAGTTTGTGAAATTTCTGAAGATGAATATGCTGTAAAAGAATTTATCAGAAGCCCATAAATAATAAAAATCCCTCTCACTGGTTTTCCCCTTATGGGTTTTTCCAGGGTCAATGTTAGACCGAAAATCTGTGTCAATAATTTTATGAGTTTTATTTCTGTGTTACAAACGATGTTCAAAATCTTCGTGTTTCAGTTCTGAAATTAATTTTCTGCTGAGTTTTATTTGCTGATATAAAACTGGGTTTGGGCATTGAACATTGGCTGAAAAATCAGCGAGACTGAAATTGGGTTGGGGTCTGAAAATCTTACATGGTATCAGAGATGAGTTGAAAAGAAGCAGAAATTTCAGCAGCCAGAAAGTTGGGACAACAACCACTTCTCAGGGCAGATTTTTGAATTTATTATTTTTGGCAGAAAAGGGTCAATGGCTACAGGTTAGAGTTGAGGATAGACTTGACGGGGCAACGAATTTTGGTGCTTGGAAGGAGAGGATGATCTTGCTTTTGCAAGAAAACGAGTTGTGGGACATTGTAGAAAATACCGCAACTCATCCTGTTGTGGTACCTACTGATGCTACTCTTCTTGCAACTTACACTAAGAAGAGTATCAAGGCTAAGAGGATTATTCTTGATGCCATCAAGGAACATTTGAATCCTCACTTGACGGGGAAATCAAATGGCTATGAGATGCGAGAGTCTTTGACTAAATTGTACCAGAGTACATATGAGAACCGAAAAATGGTTTTGAGGGAAAAACTAAAGAGCATAAAAATGACAAAGGCTGAAAATGTGGTCACATACGATTGACACAGGTGAAGGATGAGCTTGGAGCTGTGGGGGAGGCCATAGTTGACAGTGAGCTTGTGAGAACAACATTGAATGGAGTTTCCAAACAATGGGCTATTTTTGTGGAGGGCATTGTTGCTAGGGAGAAGCTTCCCAATTGGGAACGTCTTTGGGATGACTTTGTTCAGGAGGAGACCCGAAGAGGTTATGTACATGGAAGTTCATCTACAAGTCATGAGGAGGAGAATGTGACTCTTGCTACCACCAACAAGAAGAAGTTCAAAAAGAGTCCAAAGGGGGGAAACAAGCCCAAGGGTGAAGGGAAGAAAGACATAAGCAAAGTCAAGTGCTTTGCATGCCATAAGTTTGGGCACTATGCAGGTTAGTGTCCTAACAAGAAGAAGAAACAAACAACCGTTTCAGCAGCGGTGGAAGAGTTTTCCACCAAGTTTGACAAGGATTTTTCCTTGGTTGTGTGTCTGTCCACGAGGACCACTCATTCAGATACTTGGCATATTGACAGTGGTGCCTCTCGCCATATGAAAGGGGTTCATGAGAACTTAACAGACCTCACACAGATTGGAGATGTTGAGCTAGTGCTTGGAGATGACCGAGAGGTCAAGGTAGTGGGTTGCGGGACTGTATCATTTTAGAGGGAGTCTTTGCCTCCCATGTATTTGACAGAGGTTCTATATGTTCCAGGCTTGAAGAATAACTTAGTGTCAGTTTCTGTTATTGAGGAGAGGGGCTATGAGGTCTTGTTCCGTGATGGGAAAGTGATCCTTTACCCAAAGGGGTCTAGTATCACTTCGACCAAAGTGATTGGGACTAGACATGAGAACTTGTACAAGCTTATGTTTGAGCTAGTGAGAGCATTGATTCATACTACCAGCAACAACAATGACCTATGTGAGCTATGGCATAGGAGGATGGCACATTTTCACCATGGGGCTTTGAGGGTTCCAAGGGAGATGGTGATAGGAGTCCAGATTTCAGTTCAGAGCTCCATGAGTTGTGCAAGGGGTGTGCTTTGGGAAAGTACACCAAGACTGCTTTTCCGAGTAGTGACAGTAGAACAACATGGATTATTGATCTCATACATTCAAATGTATGTGGCCTGATGTCTTCGACATCGTTGACTGGTTTTCTATACTATGTTGTATTCATTGATGACTTCTCATGAAAGTATTGTATTTTCTTCATTAAGACCAAATGATAGGTATTTAGTCGGTTCCAAGAGTTCAAAGCTCTTGTGGAGAACTAGATAGCGAAGAAAATCAGAGTTCCGAGGACGGACAATGGGGGTGAGTATACCTCTAAGGAGTTCATGGACTTCTGTGCAGGAGAGGGCATCAAGAGATAGTTGACTATTCCTTACAACCCACAACATAATGAGGTTGCAGAGAGGAAGAACATGGACATTGTTGGGGCTGCGAGAGCCATGCTACATGATCAGGGCCTGCCACTATTTCTATGGGTTGAGGCATGCTACATTGCAGCTTATCTACAGAACAAGAGTCCCCACAAGGTTGTGGGGAGCATGACTCCCGATGAGGCTTTTTCTGGGAAGAAGCCTGAGGTGGGGCACCTTTGTATTTTTGGGTGCATCACACATTCATATGTTCCTTCTGAGAAGAGGACAAATATTGAACCCATGACAGAGAGAGGGATCTTTGTTGGGTATAGTGAGACTTCAAAGGCTTTCGTATATACCTTCCTTCCTCGATGAGGACTGTCTTGAGGAGGGATGTCAGATTTGAGGAGGATAGAGCCTTTAGGAAGTCTAGAGGGACAGAGAAGGGTGAGTAGTCTTCACCTCAGATTCAGGTGAGTCCGCAACAAACTACAGTGACACAGAGTTCGGGGCCACTAGTTTCGGTGACGACAGGTTCCTAGGTGACAGGGCCACAAGATTCAGGTTCGTAGGCTACCGGTCCACATGTTTCAGGATCAGGTACTCCAGAGTCTACTTCAGGATCATTGTCTTCAGAAGACGGGGTTGAGTAGGGAGAGTCCCCTCCACGAGACACTACTTCAGAGAGGAGGAAGCTCAAGTGGCTTCATGACACTTTGAGGGAGGCACATGGTTCAGTGGGGAATCCCAAACAGGAAGTGAGGGAAAGTAAACCTCCCGAGAGGTTTTGCAGCTACATCGCGATGGTGAGTAGTATTCAGGAGACTGAGCCTTCCACTTTTGAGGAGGCTACGAGTAGACAGGTGTGGAGAGATTCCAGGATGGAAGAGTACAATTCCATCATTAAGAATGATGTCTGGGAAGTTGTTCCTAGACCTGAGGGGAAGTCAGTGGTGACTTCCAGGTGGCTCTATAAACTAAAGCATGCTGCAAATGGAAACATTGAGAAGTATAAATCTCTCTTTTTGGCTCGAGGGTTTTCATAGGTTGAGGGAGTCGACTATGATGAGACCTTTGTGCCAGTTGCTAGATGTACTTCGATCAGGGTAGTGATCTCCATTGCAGTAGAGATGGGTTGGAAGATTCACCAGATGGATGTGAAAACCACATTTCTGAATGGTGTTATACAAGAGAATGTATATATTGAGCAACCATTGGGCTTTGAGGTGCATGGGAGAGAGTCTCATGTGCGTAGACTAAAGAAGGCATTGTATGGGATGAAACAAGCTCCCAGAGCTTGGTATTCGAGGATAGATGCCTATTTGCAGCAATTGGGTTTTGAGAAGAGTGAGGCGGATCCCAACCTATACTACATTGTGGTTGGAGAGGATCCTCTCATTATTTTGCTATATGTGGATGATCTATTCATTACAGGGGCATAGAGACTCATCAACAACTGCAAGGAGAGCCTTTCTTCAGAGTTCGAGATGACTGATATCAGACTGATGCATTACTTTTTTGGATTGGAGGTTTGGCATGAGCTTGGACACATCTTCCTGGGACAGGGGAAGTATTTGTGTGACATTTTGAGCAAATTTCAGATGGAGGATTATAGGCCCATGACCACTCCCATGATTACCAACTGGAAGAAGCTTCATTCTTCTGATTCATAGTTGGTGGATTCCACCTTGTATCATCATTTGATCGGGTCATTGATGTATTTGGTCAATACCAGGCCAGATATTTGTTTTGCTGTCAACACTCTCAGTCAGTTCATGGTGGAGCCTAGGAGAGTGCACTGGGTGGTAGAAAAACATGTGCTCAAGTATCTTTGTGGTACGGTAGAGTATGGTCTGGACTATCAGATAGGAGATGGAGTTCATTTGGTTGGCTATACAGATACAGATTAGGCAGGATGTGTCAGTGACAGGAAAAGTAGGTGCTATTTCAGATTAGGCTCAACAGTTGTATTGTGGTTCAATCGGAAGAAAAAGTCAATGGATTTGAGTTCTGCAGTATATGACAACCAGTCAGGCCAGTTGTGAGGCTCTTTGGCTTCGCAAGTTGCTGGTGGGATTGTTCGGTGTGCAGTTGAGGCCTACCGTGATTTACTGTGATAATCAGAGTTGCATTAAACTCTTGGAGAATCTAGTTTTTCATGACTGGTCTAAGCATATCGAGATTCGTTATCACTTCATTTGTGACTATGTTCAGAGAGGAGCTGTGGAGCTACAATACATATCTACAAAGGAGCAGGTTGCATACATACTCACCAAGGCATTGAGCAGAGACAAGTTTGTATTTTTCAGGGACAAGCTTGGAGTGGTGAGTAACACTTTCCTCGCTAAGAGGGAGTGTTAAAATTTTAATTAAAATGTACCTAGACAAGTGTTTCTCATCCCTAGGTACCAAAGGGGTGAGAAAGTGCCTAATGTGGGCCCTAGTCATTTAATTTGTGAGATGCAAATTGAAAGGTGACTTTATGACTTTAGTGAGGGGGTGAGTGAAAAGACACTCAATCTCAACCACCCATCTAATCCAATCTCAACCGTTGGATGTGAAACTCCTCACGTACCAAGCATGAGGTTGATTAGGGTATGGGGGCACACCATTGGGAGGTGGTTCATTCAATTTTTGGAGAGAAAGAGAAGGAGAGAGGTCGAGATTTTGAGAAAAGGTAGCATTTGCAGAAGAGGCACACATCCCAAGGAAACTAGTAGGCACAAATTACAAGGCAATAGACAACAATAAAGAACAGTGCATATAGTACGGATTTGAGGGGTCGCACAACATTTAATGTGCACAGTGTTTGAGGAGAACAACAACACAAATTTATGAGAGTATTGGCACGTATTCCAAGGCTACCGTACAATTATTCCAGGCACAAAATTCGAGGAGGGTGATGGGCACATTTTTTTGAGTGAGAAAAGTCCGTACAGTCTGTACGAACCTGCACAAAAATCGAGGGCCGTACTGTCATAAATTATGGGCACATTTTTCAAGGTGTTTGGCACAGTTTTCAAGGCATTGCATAGCTGGGTTTTTCCGTACAGTTGCAACAAAAGTTTGGTATGCAAAACAAGGACAATCCGTACAACATTTATTGTTGGTACAGTCGTACTGTGGTACGGATTTCTGGTTCAGAAATCGAGGAGCAATCTCCAGGACTGTACATATAAGTTTTTGAAATTTTTGAAGATGAATATGATGTAAAAGAATTTCTCAGAAGCCCATAAATAATAAAAATCCCTCTCTCACTGGTTTTCCCCTTGTGGGTTTTTGCAGGGTCGATGTTAGATCGAAAATCTTTGTGTCAATAATTTTCTGAGTTTTATATGCTGCTGATATTTTATTTCTACGTTATAAACGATGTTCAAAATCTTCATGTTTCAGTTCTGAAATTAATTTTCTGCTGAGTTTTATTTGCTGATATAAAACTGTGTTTAGGTATTAAACATTGGCTAAAAAATCAGTGAGACTGAAACTGGGTTGGGGTCTGAAAATTCTACACCTTGTTTCAACACCCACACGAAAAAGTATTTCAGCTATCACTCCTTTTCTAACTTCATACTTTGGGGGGCATTCTGTTGCACATTATTTTCCTCACAACTATGACATTGATGATGTGCACCTACCCTTTGTTATTCGAAGGATCATTGCCTTAATCATTGATGAAGATGGAAGAAAACCTTTCCTAGAGAGATAAAACTATGGAAATTTCCTTTAAAAACCCTATTTTATGAAGGTGTTTCTCATTCATAAGGTGCGATACTATTCGTACAAAGGAAAAAAGAAGAAATTTGAGAAGTTTCTAGAATAAAAGCTTCGAGGATGAGGTGTCCTCTGATCGGTTTGGATCTCACCCGTATTCCTGATTTGGTGAGATTTTAACCTCTCATCCTAACCTTCTCATCCATTCCTTTTCAAATCTATAAAATGAATCATATCTCATGGAGAAAGGTAATCATGAATAATGGTCAATCATGGATTTAGCTTCTGCTTTGTTAAGGTGACTTTTGATCTGGATGGGTTGGTATCAAACCTATGGTATTAGAACTCAAAGAAGAAAAGGGCGTGTGTTGGAGCAAGGAATCATTGGGAGGGACTTCACAACATCAAGGATATGGTTGTAATTTCTTACATTATTATTAATACAACAATATATGTTCTTTCCCACAAATGCTATCCATTTTAGGTTATCTTTGTTGCATTTCTCCCTGATCATTTGCATAGGTTTTATCAAATTATACTTTTGTTTCTTTTTCTCTTGTTGGCTTGTATTTTCTTACAGGTTATCACTCACAAGTCTTAAGACGGAGCTGTAAACTACAACTAGCGAGGAAAATCGTCAATCAAAATATGTAAGCTCTTGCTAGCTAGTATTTTTTATTATATAAACCTAGGGAAAGTTATATGTTCTGTCCTATTTTGTTCCAGTCTTAGTGTCTGAGTCTAGGGAGATCAGTCAGTGTCCACATAGACCGATTTTTCCGATAACATACATGATCTTCTCTAGTTACCCCTAGGCATGGGGGGTAACGAGACTGATAAGGAATCAAGCTAGTCTTGATGAAGTTGTTGAACAATATAAGTGAGTTTTCACCATTGAGCTTGGAAGTCAACACACTTAGTTAACTCTAGAAATCTTCCTATGACAAAGTGTGGGCATTGACCACCTTTCTAGAGGTTAACCGTTACATATACTCCATCTTGGGGCGTGCAACACATGGCTTGACTTAACGACCATGACAAACTCACTAATTAATGACCCCCTTACAAGGGTGCGCAAACCACTTCTTTGAGGAATCATGGGGGCTAGAACAATACCTTGCTTTCACCAACCCAATTGTCCTATGGCTTACATCAAGACACTTGCATTGTTTTGATAAAAATCCATCAAGTAGTCCTAGTGACCATCCCTCGTAAGGATATATATCTTTGTGATTTCAAACAGTCCTTAAGAGCTCAAGGTTTCTCTTGATATCATGGTAGTAGAGCACAAGGGCCCCGTGACTGAATGGACTACCTTGTGAATTTTATAAAGATACTTTGGACTTCCAAGTAACCCTTCTCTTATTATAGATTGCATTGAAGATGTCCAAGGCAACACTCTAGTACTATGATTAATTAGGAGAACATCAAATTGATCCCTATGAGTGGTGATCTTGAATTGATATCTGATTGGAGATCAATAATTTAGATGATAGTGGATTACAAAATTCTTGCCAAAGCCCTGCTTTTGAGAATGATTTTTTTTTTAATAATTCTTTTGGGGAGACCTAAGTGGATTTGTATCATCAAAGTTTTGCGCTATATATGGTCAGTGCATCACCAGGTTTAATGATTATTGTATAGCAGACTTACCATTCTTGGGTGAAAGAGATATTACATATAACCCTAAAAGATATATTTCAACACTTCACATAATGTCCAGATCAATTTATTTCTTTATGACCTCATCAATGGACTTCAACAATTGAGATTATTGGAGTGCGGTTTATTTCGTAAAACCTTCTAGGGGTTTGGGAAGGGATGGAATGGACAAGAGTCTTTTGAAATCCTATTAAACTAAATAAATTTTGAAAAATCTTTTCACTAAGTTGAGTGGCCTTTTGTTATATTTATACTTGGAACATTTGACTTTGAGCCCAAGTCCATCATAGTTGTTCTAACTTGTGTGTGGATGCATCGATTTAAATAACTTTGAATATCTCTTCCTACAATGCCTTTGGTATTTACAATTCTATTGGACAAGATCGCCCACTATCTCTGTCACTCTGTGTTTGTAGTTGACGCCTCAAACTATCTAATAGTACACAAAGTTAGCATGGGTCTTATTCAAGGGATTTCTTTTCCTAAGGTCAACAATTAATCATGGCCATTTTGTTGTTTGTGCTATGTTTTCACAATGCAATTGGGACAAGGACATCGTGAAAAAAACTATGAACATAATCCATACATCCATGATCCATGTATTTTGTGATGCTTTCTCGGCCAAGATTCAATGGAGACAAACTCATCACTATGCACAAAACACTGAAGATCTTCCTTGGTCAGTCCAATATCAATGGTCTTAGGTAAATCAATAGTAGTTTTCAGATTCCTTGGCCTCTATTTTGGCTTTCAACCTTCTTTGGTGTATGTGGAATTTTGTGTTGGCCAAAATGACCAAGAATCTAGATTATTGGCAAATAAGATCCACAATTGTTTTTGCCAATTTTCAAGTGTGTTCTAAAATTTTGGTTTTAACCATGGTTTATTACTCTTCTTGTTGTTGATGCTCTAAGAGAGATTATAATCGCTCAAATTCTATCCTAAAAACTTTCCTATTGTTGCCATGCAAAGGCAAGAACTACTTGGACAAAGTAAAATGGGACATTTTCTATCTAGTTAAGGAAAATATGGCTTTGTCCTTATTAGTATTGCCAAACATGGGACAACTCTTTGTGCCAAGTTTATTCCAAAAGTCACCCACGACAATGAGAGATGAAAAAGACGCGATATTTAATGTTTCCTCAAGATCCTCTTGGTTCTCTTAAATAAAGGCCGACTCTTACCTCACTCACATCAACATTGGAAGTTAAATTATTTTTAGAGCATATTTGATAACTAGGAAAATTGCTAGCCTTTACATAATTGGATATGATTTAAGCTCAATAGAGTCTACTCAACAAGCCAACACCTGATTTGGTGGGCCACAAATTTTAAAAATGAGAACAATTGTTTGGTTTGCAACCCTGATTCATTTCCAAAAGGCCTACCAAGAAAGGTCTACTTGTGCTTCTAGACCTATATGACTTTTAAAAGCACAACTTCATGCATTGGGAAGACCTAAAGAAAACATTTATCCTGAAACCTATTGAGAATTACATTTATCGAAACATTTTCAAACTTTTCCCTAATGAAATCTTTTGAAAAATGGCAATTAGGACCTATACTGTCTGGTGGGACTCTTGGAAATTTTCAAAGTGCCTTCTATCCATGAGTCTCTATTGTTCACATTTACAAGTCAAATGATCCTTACATAAAGGCTCAATAGAAGATGGAGTTATTGGGTCCCCATTGGCAAATGGGTTGCAATATTTCAAGCCATTTGGACAAACCCACTTGAACTCTACAAATGATTTTTGATTTCGGTATTTAATTCACCAATGCCTAGCTCCCAGTGATAGATTGTACCAAATAAGTTTTAATATTTTTCTATGTTCCATGTGTAATAATGAAGAAATTGTTATGCATTTATTTAGAACTCCCCCCGCCCCCAACCCAGCTAGTTTTCCATGGTCATGGGTCTCCACTCTTGCAAAGCCCCTTCTATATGGACATTTAGGTGATAGTAATCTTTGGTTTGTAACTTACCATTTTGCACAACATCGTCCGAGGGTGGTAATTCTGTATTGCATTTGGAAAGATTACAACAATGTTAGTTTTAATGGGAGCTCTTTGTTGCTAAGTTTTAACTTTTATTTTTAGAAAGGTGTGATACATTCTTTCCTTTAGTTTGTTGATGAAAACAAGGTTGCCTTGTAGCTCAACAATCTAGTAGATATTTTAGAGCATTAATATCAACTCCCTATACAATTGTGTTGATATTTGTAAGGGTCAATGGGGGAATTGATGGAATGAATTCTCACCCAAATTCTAAATAGCCTTTTAACAAGTGCACTAGAGAGATATAGGTTTAGTGTTCTTGAGAGAGAGTACAAAAGTTAGGCACAAGTGTTGAAAATAGAAATACACAAGCAATCCTAAGAGAAAGATGTCAATCACAAGAGAAAATGCCAACTAAGTTTCCTTGGGATTAAAACTTTGGATTTTAGATCAAGAAGATATTGAGATGAGATGATACATGTGAGAGCTTGACTTGTGTATTTATACATGATTCAAGTGAGGTGTTCCTTTAAGTGATGGAGACGTCCCTTCAAGAGGGGCTTATGGGCCCAAAAAACAAGGGCACACACCCTAAGAGGGTTATTGACCATACATACCAAGTTTGACCAAGTCAACCTTAACCATACCTAGTAATATAATAAAAAAATAAAATATGGCTTTAACCATAATTACAATTACATAATGAGACTAATATGAATGGGTTGTGACCACATGCATAGATTACACCAATAATTCCAACAAAGTGGAGAGTACTTAATTATAGAGGATGCACTCAAATACAAGTGTTAAGAGATACAAGGATGATATATCTTTATGAGCTCATGTTTTGTATACAATGTTTTATTTTTATTTTTATACCCAATAGTTAATTAGGATGTTGGTCTTCACTAACCACTAATATTAAAGTTGGGTTATAATGATATTTATTAAACACAATAACATAATGTACCAATACTAGGTTGGCGCACTTTGTCTTCAATTGTGAACTCTATTACGTTAACTTTATTTGCATATTACTATTCTTTCTTACTGTAGTTAAAAAATACACAAGAAAATAGTAAGAAAACATTCATAGAAGAAATTCAAGAAACAATAGGAGACAAATAATGTTCTCAATGGMTCAATAAGTCGAACCATTTGTCCAAGGCACACCRTTGAAGGGGATGCCATAAGTCACATTTTCAAATTTGGTATAGTCCTTCAGGGTTACTAGGTGCTATTGTGATTGGTGGTTGATCTACTCTCCATTTGAATATTTTGAGGAAGAGGGGGGGGGGGCTATCTTGCAAGATTTTCCTTGGAAAAAAATGTTTATAGAAAAACTGGAATCTCATTTTCAATGCATTATGTATTTCACTTGATACAACTTTATAGATTTTTGTCAATAATARTTAGCAGGGTCTACTTCTTGTCATCTAGAGGTGTACTTCTTAGGATCATACATCTATTTCTTGAGTTGGGTTTTTCCTTCCTTATGCCTCTTGCACATTTGGATTTCTTCTCCTTTCTTTATGTTCAATAATTCTAATCCTTCTATGAAAGAATCTCCAAAAGGTCCCCTTATTTACGATTAAGATTCTCCTTTTTATTGGTTGTGATTTTGTGACCCCTACAATGGTTTAAAATATCATTATAGGTTTATCGGATTTATAAGATTATATGCACTTTCTCTATGACATATGAAACTCCAAATTTCATTTTCTCTAATATGTTGGTGATGGAAACAAGTGTTATGCTCTCCCTCTGACATGTGCCTTTGGAATAAAGCTTTAACATGAAATGCCTTTTTTTAACCCCTGCACATACAAAATCAATTTAATTTTCAAATTAGTTAAGCTCGATGAATTTTAGACTAAACAAATTTCAAATTAAGTTTAAGATCATGAAGATAATAGTTCAAGATCCTTAAGGATTTCACTACGAGGACATAGTCTCATAGTCTCTTTGCCTTGCTATGCCAAGTACTTGTGAATCCTATAGAGCTTCTTGTTTGGAAATTCATTTAAGAGTAAATCTCATCATGTAGATGAGATAAACTTGACTTACTGTAGCATCCCCAACAACCAACTGGGCCATTCCAACCAAGAATTCGAACTTTAATACCAAATTAAAACATACAAATACTTTGCAAATACACTGATTCATACAAAATAATAATATAAATACACATGCAACATGCACATGAAAAACCCATAAAAATAAACGCATAAATAATAATGAAACACATAATTTAACACACAATTGACACTTATCTTGATAAAAAGATCACCAAATGCGTACATAACTTCCACGTTCATCCCAGCCTTAGATAACACTGTTCAAAAATCTCAGCAATGGGTTACCCCTAATCCGGGACTAAACTCCACTCGGGTAAATGAATTCATAACCAGGTTGATTAATCTCAGACAATAGGAAAAAATCCATCACAGGTGCCAACTCGAAATAACAACCTACAATCTCTCATTTCCCACATGTCTGTCCCACCCTAGGAAGCGTGCTCCTTCTTTTCTCAACAATCCCTCGATTGCCCCACTTCCTTTTCAGGCTTCAACAACAAGCCGTACATGAAGTATCAGATCCATGTAACTGCAGTTTGGCACGTTTGGGAAATCAATTCCCAAAAATTATCTCACCTAGAGAGAATTGCTCACGGACATGACAACCTGCCTCTTCAATATCCCACGAGCCTGACAACCTGCTTTTTCAGTCCAACTCTTAAGCTAACCAGGTACAAGTACAATGACAGTAACAAGAAGGTACGAAGGAAAACTAAATGAGTGAATTAATGATGATGAAATAATGGTCAATGAAATAAGTCCAAACTATATGTATGCATGTTCCCAACTTGACACTTGTCATGTTGAGAATTACTTTGGCCCACTTGTCCTTATAAATTAGGGTAAAATAATTATCCATACTTTATACTTTAAGGAATATTAATATAATATTCCTTTTGGCTTAAGCTCCCAAGCTTAACCCCTTATCCTTAACTTTTAGCCCCCTTTCCCTAACTAGTGGAGTTTAGTCCCCCATACTCGTTTACATGGTTGGTCTGCTGCAGTGATGTGTTTTTCATTAATATTTGCGTGTGATTGACATTTTTAATACAAACATACTGTCCTTTTTGTATCCAGGTTCACCAGCCTAAAAAACATGAACATATACACAAAGGCTCTTTGGCCTCAATATCACGCGCTCAAGCTGCTGCGCATGCTATCCTAGGATGTGCACACTTCTTCTTTTAGTGCGCAGTGCATATGCGCTATATTATGGAAGGCGCTTACAAAACCAATTCCAAGACTTGATACAAACAATTCACCATCTTATATACACATGTACATTTATATTTACATTTACAGTTGGGGTTCGACTTAGGGGTATTACATTACCCTCTCCCTTATTTATGAACTGTCCTCAATGAAATATATACACATACAACCAAAATTTCAAAAATCTTAAAAAATATGCGGGTATTCTGCCTGCATAGCATCCTCGTGCTCCAAAGTTGCATCTTCATGACCGTACCAGGTCCATTGGACCTTTACTATCCCTATGGATCGATTCCAGAGTTGCTTGATATTCCGGTCCAATATGTACACCGGATGCACTTGAAAGGCTCCTTCTTGTTCCACCTGAATCACATTCCAATCAATGACATGATTAACATCAGGTATATACTTTTTGAGCAATGATACACAAAATACATTATGAATAGACATTGATGTAGGCAAGACAATCATGTATACTACATGCCCAATCCTCTCTATGATTTCAAACGATCCACAATAACGAGCTTCCAACTTTGAACAATTTTCCAACTTCATGGAACTTCTGTTGGCCTTACTTTCAAGAACACATGGTCACCTAATTTAATTCCCCGTGAATTCTGCCCTTATCAACATACCTTTTCTGCCTGTTTTGGGAAGCCTTTAAATTCTGTTTTATTTTCATCATTTTCTCTTCCATTTCCTCGAGTAATTCTAGCCCAACCACTGGTCTATCTACTGGGTTGTCCCAGCTTACCGGTGTGTTGCACCTTCTGCCATAAAGTGCCTCAAATGGGCTCATCTTTAGAGATGCTTGGTACCCATTGTTATAAGCAAACTCTACGAAGTGTAGGTAGCCTTCTCATTTTGATGGTTTATCCATCACATACATCCTCAACATATCCTCAATCACTTGATTCACCCTCTCTGTTTGCCCATTTGAATCTGGATGATAAGCTGTGTTAAATTCAAATTTGTTCCAAATCCCTTGAATAATTATTTCCAAAAAATTGATGTAAATTTTGGATCTCTGTCAGACACAATTGTCTTGGGTATACCATGTAGTTGAGCAATTTCTCTCATATAAGTATCAACAATGTTGGATGCCTTGTAAGTGAACTTTACTAGAATAAAATGGGTAGCTTTAGTAAGCTTATCCACCACTACCATGAAAAAATCATGCTGCTTGTTTATTCTGGGCAGTTTGGTGATGAAATCATGTGTTACAACCTTCCATTTCCACTCAGTAATGGGAAATGGTTGTAGCAAACCTTTACCTTTCGACACTCCAAACATTTGGCAATAAAAAAAACAACTTCTTTCTTCATGCCCGACCAATAATATTAGCTCTTGACAGCTGCAATAGTTTTCTGCTAACCTGGGTGCCCAACGTATTGTACATTATGTATTTCTCTCAATATCATATTTTTCAATTCTTGGGAATTTGACACAAATTCTGCCCCTGTACATGAGAATTTCATCATTTTCTAGCTTATAGTCTTCAATTTTCTGCTGCAAGATACCTTGCTGTAATTTTGTTATTATTTCCATGTATTGCAAATCTGATTTTGCAACCTCTAAGATTCTCTCTTTCAAATTTGATTGGTACATGCTAATGGATATAACATGCAACTCATCCACCCTTCTGCTAAGTGCATTAACCACCTTTTCTTCTTTCACTTTGATATGTTTTATATCAAAGTCATATTCACAGAGGAATTCTAACCACCTGCTTTGCCTGACATTTAGAGTTGGTTATCCAAATAAATATTTCATACCACTATAGTCTATCCTCAACTCAAAT
>ML780842.1:1122064-1135368 GCA_009831015.1 Picea engelmannii
TGACTTCTATTAATCCCACTGTTTCAAATCCAAATACATAACCAGAGAACTAGAGTTATTCATCAAAAGTTTACAATACGGGAGCACTTCTCAACCATCCACCTCTAATAAAACTCAAAACTACATACATATACTCAAAAATTTGCCCCGCAGAGGCGTGCTCGAACCACTACATTAACGTTTTGAGTCGGCGTCTGCTCTGTCAGATTGTGCAGGCCTCCTCATGTCAGATGCGAGCTAGGCGTCGTTATGTGCTTTACAGGAAAAACTATCCATAATTGGCAGTCTGCCTTTACGACCGCTCTCTGCATGTTTTCCACTTATGGGGTGAGACGAGGTCTCAATTACTGCCTCACTTTCATGAATTGTCTGCATCAGGATTAGGACAGGGTCGAGTCGACTTGACACCTAGAAAACGTGGCAACCTCTTTTTGCAGCCAACACTGATGTTTCAACCCCTGGCGTAGCTCACGTGAACTCTGCACCTTTACCCGCATGCAACGTTGGGTCATGAACCAGCGCTTATATCCACAGGTGCTCCAAGATTTCACCCTTCGCATATCACTTGACAACAAAATCCCCGACTCTCGATTTGACGAAATCGCCCTACTCGGATCAACGGTCGAGCTTTCTTTCCATCCGACGACTGAGGCTCCTCGCGATGGGCACCAACCTTTCCACATGACCTCCAGCTGCGACCTTGGGCCCACTCTCGAGTGCTTTGAAACTTCGAGCTTCGGGTGCACTGATGTGAGCCACTCCCGACTCTCCTAATCCCCGAACTCCTGAACTGGAGCTTAGCGAGCGCTAGCTCCCCTCCAATATGTGTGTGCCTTAGCACAATGCACCCTGACTTTGGATGACACATTTGTGGGTTTTTAAGCCCCCTTCTTTCACATTTTGTCACCCAAGGGCCAAATCTAAAGGAAAAACATCCCCCTGTAAGAATATGTGATAACAGATACCTTGATGATTTGATCAACTGGTTGCATTTGTTGTACGATATTACCCAACATCTTTATGAACTTGACTTCTATGGGCCACATACCCCAAGTAAGTAGGGAGGTCATGTTGCTTTCCTGCATTTGCATTTGTGTACTCATGGTAGTTTAGTTGCATTTAGAGTTGCATACGCATGTTCTATTTCCATATTTCTTTCCTGCATCCATGCACGATTGTTATGATTCATTTGCTTAATGATTACATGTTAGTTGAATTTTTTGAAAAAATGCAAAATTTTCTTTCTATAGTTGTCAATTTTGATTTTTTTTATTATATGAATAAAGGGTTGAGTGTGTCACCCTTCAATATCCAACGTGTCTTCTTTAAGTGTGTGTATGCACAGGTATTATAAGGAGATGTTAAGGTTCTCATGCGCTTTGCAGTGAGCACATGTCCCCAAGTAGGAGCTAGATGTTACCCCCGCAAACTAAGTGTAACTAAGGAGATGATGTCTCGAGGCCCACAGGTTGCAAACATGGAGTGTCGAGAGCTAGAAGGCCTACAATGTCCACATTGAGCAGACAGGGCCCTCCTCTCCGCCACGTTCCACCAGCAGCATAGCAACGTCCACCACATCAGCGTGGTCCACTAGGGGCAGCGAATCTTGCTTCATGAGGTAACAAGTCTGGTGTCATGGTAGTGTCACCTTGATATTTGAAGCACTTAGGCTTGTTGCAGATAGTCCTTTCTTGATTGTAGAACGTTTGCTTGGAAATTATGATTTTTGCTTAGTTTCACCTTGGGTGATTGTCTTAATATCCCTAGTAAGTGGGCCAACCCTCGAGAAAAGGGTTGCTACTAGGAGGTTTCTTGAAAGGTCATCATACCATCCCTGCTCATACTTACCACTTTCCACGCATATTCCCCCTCATTTCCTTGTCTTTTGGGTTTTCTAGGTCAAAGACCCCAAGAAGGGCTTGTACCTCATTTCATGGGAAGAAGGGGCTAAAGTCCCAAGAGGTTTTGTAGCTGGAAAAAGATAAAAGCCTAAGTTATCATTCTAGATGCTCGCCCTAAGGTCCTGAGAGCAATGAAGGGCTTCTCCATAAAAAAAATCAAGGACCTTCAAACACATAATTAATAAATGTCTTGTTTGTTGAGCAATTGCATTTTGTGGTGTCCCTTACTTTCCATTGCATACGGCACTTTGTGTATTTCTAGCCTCCAGTGGCATTGCGGTACTCCTTACTTTCCATTGCACATAGTACTCAATGTTTTGGACCATAATAAATTAAATGGCAAGGGTTTGGAAAAAGGTTGCATTGTAAACGAAGGATGTAGAACACCCTCCACAAAGACACCCATAAATGAAACAATATAGGCCCTTGGTATGTCAGGAGCCCCATGCCCAAAAGACTTAACCCCATCCATTTCATATCCACTACATGACCTAGAGAGGGTCTTATTAGGAAACACTCCTTGACTTGGGGTTTGGTCTACCCAATAGGGCACCGTCACACCCCTCCCATACCTAAATTAGGCAAATTGTATAAGGTCTTTGAGCATTTGTTTAATTTGAAAAAGGGGGAGATTTGATGCACATGTTCGAGTGGTCCTTATATTAAATGCGGCTTACTTAGCATGATTCATATGACTTGTGAACCATTGGAGAGTGTATTTGTTTGCCTTTGCAGGACCTTGCCGGGTGAAAAGTTATCAATGAAGAATCTATGCCATTTTCACTTTCATTTTAGGTTGAAAGCCCCTAAGAATGACGTCAAACCCCACAGGTTGGGCAGAGCACGCCAAAGACATTGTGCACATGAGAGAGTGACACATGGGCTTTGGAGGCCCAACGAATTGCATCTAGAGGCTCAACGTCTCATTTCTAGGCCCTACGTCACCCTTTTAGGGAATGACATCACCCTTCTAAGGGATTTACTTTATGTAATTTTCATTTTGCAAATTGTAAAAGAAAATAAAGGGGGTCGACCCTCTTTTAATTTGTGGTTGACATTTGTATGTGGACAAATTTGGTTAGATGACCTCGTATAAATAGAGGTCATCTCATTTTCATTTTATCATAACTCATCACTTGAGAATTACATAACTCTTGGTTGACATTTTCGCCCTACTTGGGCAATTCATTATATCTCTCTTATATCTTGTGCAATTGAATGGAATACTTTGTCTGTTGGTGGAATAAGGCTAGTGACTTCTCTTAGATGCTTGTACGTGGCAATTGTGGTGGAATTTCTTGATAAGTAAGGGTGTTACATGGTATCTATTGGATTTAAGGAATTTCTGCAATTTTGTGTTTTTCTTCTTGATCTTAAGGTAATTTTGTCAAACCTTTGGATAAATATAAAGGCATACACCCTCCATAAGGAATTTCTCTTTATTGTTATTGAAAATGATTTTTCAAAGGATTGCTACAAGCAGTAAAAAGACTTACACCTTTGTAGCAAGACCTCACTAAGGTTCGTTTACTCTAGGGAGTAAAAAGGCTTACACCCCTAGAGGAGTAATAAACCTTATCTTTTAACAAGAGACTCCATAACCCAATAGATAAGGCACTAGTCTTTTGCATTGGAGATTGAATATTATTGCATTGGTAAACGTAAATTTTGAGATATTGAATTGTCTAAGCTTTGGTTTAAATTATTTGTGCTTTAAGCTATCTTGTGCCCTAAAGGCATATTGATTTCACAAGTGATTGAGCTACTATAATAAGCATTAAGCTACAGCCAATAGGGCTATAGCAAACTCATTTCCTTGTACTCTTTACTCACTTTTCTACCGCTGAAATTCACTTGTAAGCTTTGGTAATTGTTCTATTGGTTATAAGCTATTGTTTGGGTGGCTTACTTGTTGATTTTAGTGGCTAGAACTTCTTGTTGTAGCAAAAGATTGCTACAACCATAAGGCTGTTATAATATTTATAGCTTTCATTTGCAGCCCCCTCTTGCTATCAAAATCTTGGTTTAAACATTGGAAGATTGTCTAATAATTGCTAGCTTTATTTTCCAATATCATACACTTGATTTTGATGGTTTAATTTGCACCTGTTATAGTCTCTTTATTGCTGATATATATTTCCATATTCCTGCAAATTTTGGATAGCAAGATTTCTTGTTGATTACCCTTTGATTTTGAGGCTTGTATCATCATATATTGTCTTGTTCATGTAGGTCTAGCATTGTTTTGCAAGGGCACAACCTTAGTAATCATTTATCAGCTCTTAAGGACTCTTTCCCAGGTCTCTTTCTCACCCTTGACCTTGACCTGGACCTATAGGGGTACCATTCAAGCTCCCGTCTTTTTTCATCGCAATCCCCCTAGGGTCCCCCGGGATTCCCCCCCTTGTGGCGATTTTATCATCACTAAAGCGAGGGAAGTGTTTATCTAGGGTGACATTGGGTAGATACTACCATAGTTGTCACACATTTATAGTTTGGGTTGGACTTTGTCCTAACTACAAATTGTGTGATAACAAGGCCAAAGAGGTTTTGCACCTTAGGGTTTAGACCTCATTCATCACTTTCATCTAGTTCAATCTTCAAGGTATTGCATATTTGACTCCATAAGCCCTAAAAGACAATGACACTAGTCTAAAGTCATTCTTGTGCTGAAAAGTGCATTTAGAATTAATATTCTCTCTCAACAATGCTACCACCTTCTCTAACCCGAAATTTAGTAAAAAAAAGTGATTTATTGTTGTTGTTACAAAAGTTTGCTACAACCATTGATTTCTACATTAAATTGTTGCATACACGCTGGAAAAAGTGGCTCAAGCCACTCAAAAATTTCATCTAGCAATTGGATAATATTGTACATGTTAAATGCTTGTTTTTCATGCTAAATTGCTACATTTTTTAGTACTATTTTTTTCTTCTTGTTGTTGCAAAATCTTAATTGTTGTTGTACAACTGTTTATTGTAATTTGCAACAGCCAATCATTTATTGATCATCTAGTGTCTAAGAGATAATCTTTGAATTTTATAACTTGGTAATTGTCTATATTATGCTTCAAATTGTTTATTGTCTCGTACATGTGAAATAAATACCTCATTACCTTCATTTCCTCTCCTAGACCTAACCATCAAGTGACCAAGATAGGGGGTTGTAGGCTCTGCTAATCTTGTTATTTGATCCTTTGAGGTCATCAGGGAAGCCTCTCTTGTGGTGGACCTCCTTCCATCACTAAAACGAGAGAAGTCTCTACTTAGGTGGCAGTGGTAGACACTTCCAATTGTTAGAGAAGATTGGGATCTTGTGTACGGCTTTGCACAAGTACAAATCATGTGATAACAAGCCTATCTATGTTAATTTTGAGGGGAAAAATATTTTAGGCTTTGTGTTTTTGCTTAAGACTAAAACACCATTTAGAGCATCTATCCCCCTCTTCCACCTAGTGGAACCCAAAGCTAATCTAAGCATGTTTGGCCTTTACTAGTTTCAGAAACGTTAAGGATATGCTAGCCTCAACAACTTGTAATTGTAATTCAAGGTTGGATGAGTCGATGTCCAAAGTCAAGTCTATGTTGTTAAGTTCTTCCCATACTATTTGTCCCTAACCCTTCTAATTATAGCAACCTCTTTGCCATAACCATTGATAAACTTATCTCTCAAAATGATCCACCCTTAGTCACCTATTTGCAAGGAAACAAGATTCCCAGTGGCTCTAATACTACCAACAAAGGATTCTTAAGATGGGTGGAATTAAGCTTAAACATATATCTCCATTTCTACAAATACAACACTTGATAAGGTTGTGATTAGAGAGGTAAGAATACCCTAAAACTAGAAATGGAAAACCATTGTCTAAGTAATACTCGAACTCTCCAATAGACAATAGAGCTCTACCCAATCTCTTTTACAACTCTATAACTCCCTTGTGCCTAAAATTGACCAAGTGGGCTATTTTTTAGAACTCTCCAACTTTCCATTTTGATAGGAATGAGCAAATTTAGTGCATATATCCCTCTCTTTGATCAAATGGACCCTAAAGCTAATCTGAACATGTTTGTCTTTTACTAGCTTCAGAAACCTTAAGGAGAGTTACCTAGAGGAAAGTCCCCTGCTAACTCTCTTGAGTTGATACCATATGAATCGCAAGCCTCCACACTTTTCCCATAAATTATCAATCATATTGAAATCCCCGAGAAAAAATAGCCAAGGGCAGTCATGAAGATTAAATAGTCAAATAGTTCACAACAATGCATTAAATGCTATGGATAAAGACCAATATCTTTATAGAGCAGATGGAAGATTATAATAGCTCATAAATTATAATAGGTCAATGTTCCTTAATAAGAGCAATATGCATCCCATCTGTGCTATCTTTGCCAACAAGAATGAAAATATGGTTAAAATTGCTAGACCACTTTCAAAATTTCTTCGAAGATAGAAAATCCACACTGTAATGGTAAGGACCATGACCATCAACCATCTCGATTCTCATCAACTAAATGATGCAGGCATGATAAAGTATGACGGGACTACTCAATCACACCATGACTAAAATACCTGAATATTTTAAGAACAAATACTTCACAACATTCTTCACTAAAATGAGTTGATAACTTTATCTGTATTCGCAAAGATGAGATCTTTGCTTACAAGACAACCATGCCTTTAGAGGCAGTCCAAACTCTCTTAAGCAAAATAGCAAGCTGCCTAACTAAATGCAAAAGTTCAAGACAGAATAATGGAATACTGTCAAATCTGTTTCTTAAAAAAACTTAACAGGCTGCTGTATGACTTTGAAGTTACAATAACCCTGTTTGGACTCTTCTTGTGCCAAGGTAGTCATAGAATTATTGTAAAGTGAAGCCTTTACCAGGGGTTTCTTTGGCAAAAAAAGAGAAACTAGTGCACAGGAAAAGTCATCTTGAAAAAAGTAACAAACTCTCACAATCTTTGCAAATGTTTTTCACAGACCCACATTCAAATGCATGTCTATATTTTGCTAAGGGAAAAAGAAATCTTTTATATATGGTCACATGTGCAGGTAAGATCAGGTTCAGCTTACAAAAAATGAGATTTCCATCTATCCCCACTTTCTCTTGTGATTTTCACAAACCAAAAATACCCAAGTCTGGTACTATTCTGGGTAACTATTCCTACTATCTCATATTGTTCATAATATTCCCCAGCAGCAACATTATCCATACAAAAGTAAAAAGCTGTAAACAATTAAACCTAACAACAGACTTAACTCTGAAACACCTAAACATAGTTTAAAAAATTTGCTTCCCTTTAATAAACCTTATCTAAACCCACGAGTACTCTTGTTTGCTGATGAATAACCATATTATCTACAGTTCCTTCTGACCGGTATATTGAGGTGTGTTGAGGAGCATGAGGTCCCCTTGAATTTGACAGAGGTGTGAACCATCTATCCGTTAGTCCACTAAAACAGCCTGCTACAGATTTTAAGGTTGTTGGTCTTCATTTTTACTCCTAAAATCCAGTCATAAGGTAGAAAAACCTTTGACTCTCTACAACTAGCCTGAAAATAGCTTTTTTAATTTTTTTCAAAACAATATTCATCTGCACCCTTCAGACAAGCTAGCTTCTTCAGCATGCAGCTCTAGCACAATTCAAACCCTAATTCGATGACGTCTCTCCATACCTTCCTCCGTCAGCAGCTCACCAAACACAAATCTTTTGCTGCCACCCACAGAAACACCTCTTGGAACCCTCACATCACACGCACTCCAGATGCTACATCCAATGCATTACTATCTGTCGTAGCTCTGGAACCCGCCACAGCTCACCCTGTCGAACTCGCCTCAGACAAGACACAAGCAACTAGAATCCTCGCAGCGCTGAACCCTAGCAGCTTAAACCCTTGGCAACCCTCACTTTTCAAACCCTGTCAAAATCACAGTAGCAGCAAACCCTGCTTGAACCCTGTCAAAGCTCTGAACCCTCACTACTCAAATCTCAAGCCTTCAAATTTGAACTCAAGTATATCTATTTATCTTCAAATTTGAACTTTTCATTATCTATTTTTAATTGGTATGATCACTCTAATCAACATATCAGTTTTATTCGCAACACTTAACCTCACAAAAAAGTTATAAAGATGATGGGAAAAATAAAAAAAAATTCAATGAGGTCTCAAACTAGAAAAGTGACCTTTAATTTTTTGGAAAAACATTGTTATTCCAAAGAGTGGGTGAGTTCGGGGCCTTCCAAAAATGAAGTAATTTAGAATTGTTTTGACATAACTCTCTTGAGTTGATACCATATACCTCTCCAGGTAACTCTTTTGAGTTGATACCATATAAATCACAAGGCTCCACACTTATCTTATAAATTATAAATCATATTGAAATCCCCACCAAAAAAGCCATGGCAGTCATGAACATTATATAGCAAAAAAAGCATTAAATGCTATGGATAAAAATCAATATATTTGTAGAGCATATGGAAGATAATAATAGCATTATATATTATAATTTTCCTTAATAAGACCAATCCGCATCCCATCTGTGCTATCTTTGCCAACAAGAAAGAAAACATCATCAAATTGCTTGACCAATTTCAAAATTTGTTGAAAGATAGGAAATCTATGCTGTAATGTTAAGGACCATGACCATTAACCATCTCTATTCTCGTCAAATAAATGAAGCAAGGATGATAGAGCACCACAGGACTACACATTAACACCGTCACTAAAATACTTGAGTATTTTAAGCACAAATAACTCACAACATTCTTCGTTGAAATGAGTTAATAATTTGTCTTGTTTTTGCAAAGACGAGGTCTTTGTTGACAAGACAAGTATGCCTTTAGAGGCAGTCCCAACTCTCTCAAGTAAAATAGCAAGCTACCTAACTAAATGCAAGAGTTCATGACAGACAACAGAAGGTGTTGTGTTTATAGCAAAACAATATTTGTTTTGTGATGAGTTGTACCTTAATTTGAAAAGAATAACGCAATACTGTGAAATCTGCTTCTTAAAAAACTTAACAGGCAGCTATATAACTCTCAAGTTACAATAAACCCTTTTGGACTCTTCATGTGCCAAGGTAGACATAGAATTGTTATAAAGTGGAGCCTTTACCGGGGGCATAGGAAAAGTCATATTGAAAGAACTAACAAACTCTCACAATATTTGCAAATGTCTTTCACAGACCCACATTCAATGCATCTGTGTTCTTTTTCACTAAGAAAAAAAAAATTCTTTTACATATAGTCACATGTACTGGTAAGATCAGGTACAGCTTACAAAAAATGGGATTCCCATCTATCCCCACTTTCTCTCATGAAAGACCCGCATTCAATGCATCTGTGTTCTCTTTCACTAAGAAAAAAAGAATTATTTTACATATAGTCACATGTACAGGTATGATCAGGTACAGCTTACAAAAAATGGGATTCTCATATATCCCCACTTTCTCTCATGAATTTCTCAAACCGAAAATACCAAAGTCTAGCAGTACTCTGCCTAGCTATCTCATACTATTCATAATATCCCCCAGCGGCAACATCATCCATACAAAAAGCAAAAAACAGTAGTCCATTAAACCTAACATACTTAATTCTGAAACACCTAGGCATAGATTAAAAAATTTGTTTCCCTCTAAGAGAATTTATCTGTAACCCACGAGTCCTCTTGGTTGCTGATGAATCACCATATTATCTGCAATTCCTTCTGACCGGTATATACTGAGGTATGTACATTGTAGACAAGCATGATCTTCATGTCGGTGGTGTCTCTTTGAATCTGATGGAGGTGTGAGCCATCTATGCCTTAGTCCGCTGAAACAACCTGCTATAGATGTTTAGATTGTTGGTCTTCTTCTTTACCCCAAGTTCTGCAATTTTCTTCTCTAAGTTCTCTGTGTTTTCTTTCACCGTCTTCCCAAGAAGATCCAATTTCAACTCCAGATTTGAACGACCAAAAAAACCAAGAGACATTTTTCCTGGTTCAGTTCCATGCCATCATTGATGGCATCCTTGCATTCAGGAGTGTCTTTCTCCATGCCCTAGACTCATCCCAACATCTAATCCACTGCATGTCTCCTTCTCAATGCCCATTTGGTGCAAAGCCTCTAGCATTGGGCCTACATCTGATTCACTGGATGTTTCCTTGTTAATGCTCAACTTTCCAGCTTTCACACACTGGTAAATATCTCGCAGAACTGACAACTCTGCATTGGAAGCAACATATCCCTAAGAAACGTTTTTATGTCAAGCTAACAATCTTTGGAAAATGTATCCCTGTTTTCCACACTTGCATGGACTTCAATGCCTCCATTACTCTAAGCTGAGGAATCACTCTCTTCTCCAAACTGTGTCGAAACATAGTTGGATACTGAACAAGATCAGTGAATGAAAGTCCTGCAGATTTGACCAGAAAATCCACATGATGCTTCAAATTTTCCTCTGTAAGCCCCAAAATCAACAATTGTCGCCTTGACATGAAATTTGTTTTTTTCTGGGAAACCTAAACTGCTCAAACACTGCAATCTTTGTTCTAAGGTTTCCTCTAGATACAGATCAAGGCTGAAACTGCCTCTTGGTCCTGGAGTATGACCTGAAACTGTGTCTAATTGGCTAAAACCTTGTCTTCCTCAGACATAAGGAAACAGGTTAATGGCCCAAGACACAGAGGCATCTAGTAGGAGTGGAAGTCTGTCCCCTTGCAGACCACCAACGGATTGTTTCAAGTGGTTAGTTTTTGTCACAATGATGTTGTTGCACATCGAAGTCTTGAGATTATATCAACAAAAGCTAAGCCAGTAGCCCTAACTATTGTAGGTGTTTTCCTCCTTTGGAAAAAAGAGAAACAATTTCAAAATGAGGGGGCAAGGTTGAGCAACAAGCATATTCACACCACAACCAATCAACCATTATGTTAGTAGTCGACACCACTCCCTTATGGTTGCCCTCATTGGCAAAGGATCATGGTATATTGGAGCTTATACATTGTTGTGGGCCACATCTCTCAACCAATGTGGAATTATTTTTTGTATAAAAAGGTATTTATGTCGTAAAAACAATTCCAAGAAACATTATTTTAGGTGTGTCTGACTTAGTAATGAGCATATTTTAGGAAGGCACGTGAGAGGGGTATCATGTAGTACTTCGGAAAGATTTAAAAGAACATCCCAGGAACTGGAGCAACTACAAAACCAAAAACCTTTTATGAGAGAGAATGCAACGATCTATTACATCTGTCGTGTAAAATACAATAGAGTGTTGGCTATATTAAACAATGGAAGTAATTGTTTGGGCAGTTAGAAATGCCTACGTAAGCTTAACTAACAGTAGTTAAAAGATACTTGACAAAGCACTAACACGCCCCCCTAAAAAAAAGGTAGGGAGTAAACAAAGAAGACAAAAAAATGGGTCCCAGCAACTAGGCCTACTAAGGTACCCAAGTACAAACTCTCATAAGTGGAGAAAAGGAGAAAAAACCCATAGGAAAAAACTCCTCCCCAAAAGAGAAAAACAACAAAAAAGTGAAGGTAGGAGGACTCAAGATGACCCCCCAAGGACAACTTCCTTCACCCCAAGCAACGATCGTAACTGAAAAAAATGAGGTGATGCCAAAGGTTTAGTGAAGATGTCTGCAATGTGATCTTCAGTAGGTAAATACTCCAAGCTAAGAACACCATCTTGAATGAGTTGTCAAATGAAGTGCATGTGTATCTCAATGTGTTTTGTTCGTTGATGCTCCACTAAGTTGCAAGAAATGTGTATGGCACTCTGATTATCACACCAGAGAGTAGTAGGATGATCCTCCTAAATGCCACTCTGTCATTAACTATCAAAACCAAAGAACTTCCCACCAGCAAGAACTACAACACGATACTCAACTTCTGTAGAGGATAAAGCAATTGTTAATTGTTTCTTGCAAGACTAGGTAATAGGAACGAAGCCAAGGCGATAAAGAAAGTTGAATGTGGACTTTCGATCATCAATTGAACCATCCCAATCAAAGTCAATGAAGTCGGCAAGCTGAGAAGCACTAGAGGTGAACTGAATGCCAAAAGTGGTAGTACCTTGAATGTACCTCAAAATGCACTTTGTTGCCTTCCAATGAGCATCATGAGGATCTTGAGAGAATCTAGAGACAAGCCCAACTGCAAAAGAGATGTTAGGACGTGTATGAGTCAAATACAAGAGACTCCCAACCAGTTGTCAATACAGCGAAGGATTAACCCGTGGATAAGAGCAATTAACAGAAAGGGTAACACCTAACTTGTAAGGAGTGGGCATGGGCTTACAATCAGTTATGCCAAAGCCCTAAAGTAAATCAAGTGCATACTTCCACTGAAAAATGGAGATACCTTCAGAAGATTGAAGAACCTACAGACCAAGAAAATAATGCAGTAGATCAAGATCTGTCATATTGAACTATTCCATCAATGCCTTCTGAACATGTTGAATCATGGATGAAGAACTCCCTATGATAATTAAAACATCCACATACAGAACCAAAATCAAAAGATCAATGCCCTACCTCCGAGTGTAAACCATGGGATTAGAATGACAACGATGGAACCTTGAAGTAATCAAAAAACTATTCATCTTCTCATACCAAGCTCGTGGAGCTTGTTTGAGAACATAGAGTGAACATTGAAGCCTACAAACAAGAAAAGAATCTTGCATAAAACCATGAGGTTGTTCCATGTAGATCTCCTCACGTAAATCACCATACAGAAAAGCACTCTTCACATCCATCTAGTAGACTGACCAACCTTGGGAGGCAACAAGAGAGAGCACAAGGTGTATGGAATCCGTCTTGGCAACAAAGGAAAAGGTCTCAAAATAATCAATCCCTTCAACCTATGAAAATCCCTTGGCCACAAGACGTGCCTTATACTTGTCAACAAAACCATATGTTGCATATTTGGTTTTATAGACCCATTTACAGCAAAGTAGCTTTCGTCCCTAAGGAAGAGGAACAAGATCCCATGTGTGATTCTTCAACAAGGAATAATACTCTACTACCATGGCAGCATCCCATTCGGGTATCTCAACAATATCAGAAAATTGTTGAGGATCTTCATAAATAGCAAGACTCAAAAAAAAGACACCAATTGTTTGTGACTGAGTATGGTGATGGTCAAAAGAAAAATAATTGAAATCAATTGGCTCATAGCCATACCTGTCAAGCCTCTTTCACTCACGAGAGCTCTTCCTCAATTGTTCTTGTTCAGGGTGCTCATGTTCTGTTGGTGTTGATGGCAGATTTTCTTCTGGCTGATTTTCATCTTCAATAGTGTCATTTTCAACAACATGGTCATCATCTTCTTGTTCTACAAAAGCAAAACTGTCAACATGATCTGAACCAATGTTACCAGAACCGAACCGGTCATTGAACCGGTCGACCCCAA
>ML780842.1:1142857-1155639 GCA_009831015.1 Picea engelmannii
CCAAAACCTACGGACACAAGCTTACTAGGGCATCCTGTCAATTCCCCCAGACATGGTCAAGTGGGCAAGTATAAGATCCAAGCATTTGTTAGAAATAAAAGGAATCAGATGCACATATTCAAGGGTTTTGATGATCAACGTGACACATACCATGATACCCGGACTAATTACCTCATGAAGCAAGAACCATCTCTGACACAGGACCAAGCCAATGGTGATGGATGTTGCTGCTGCTGACAAGATAGGGATGTTGAACGAAAGAAAAGGTGGGCCCTCCAGGGCCATGCTAAAGTCAATCCGGCTCTCGGTACTCCATGTCTAGGACCTGTGGGCCTCGAGACATGATCTCCTAGTTATCCCTAAAAGTGGGGGATAACATGGCCCACACGAGACTACCAAATACCCTAAAAGTAGAGACATCCAGCTTAACATGGGTCCAAGCTTCCTCTGGAGTCATATGCAGCACTGCCTTATGAAGCATCCGATTCTGAATGTAATTGGCATAATTCAATGCTTCAACCTAAAAAGAAATTGCCATGTTCTTGGACTGAATCATGCAGTTTGCCATCTCTTTCAATGTTCAATTCTTTCGTTCAACAACGCTATTCTGCAGAGGGGTGTAGGGAACACAGTGCTAATGTTGAATATCATGTTCTCTACAAAAATCCTTGAATGCTTAATTGACATACTCCCCCCCATTATTTGTGCATAGTCTCTTGATATAAAAAGAGAACTGCTTCTCAGCAAAGGCCTTGAAGGTCTTAAAGGTCGCAAAGACCTCACTCTTGTACTTAAGAAAGTACACCCAAAAGCAACGTGAGAAGTCATCAATTAAAGTGAGTGCATACTTAGCCCCTAAAAATGACATGAGCACTATGTATAAACTCAAGAGGTGTGATAGCACACAAGGCCTTACCTTTAGGATTAGGATCTTGATGTTGTTTGCCAAGAACACAACCTGGGCAAACTCCATTAGTGCAAGAAACTTTAGGAAGACCAAGCACCAAATTCTTTGTACTCAACTACTACAAACACATGTAGTTTAGATGGCCAAATCTTTCATGCCAAAGTCTACTTAGAGAATTGGCATGTGCAATGAAAGAGGAACCAAAGGAAGGCTCAAAAGAAGAAAACCTATACAATCAGAAACTATGATCAACTCTTCCAGAAGAAACAACAATATCTAGATTCTGTAGTTCTCGAATGACTACGTCATTAGGAGAAAACTCTATTGTTTTCCCATCACCAGAATAACAGATCTGATAAATAAAGAGTAGATTGGTAGAAGAGATGTCAGGAACAAGGAGAATATCATCGATGCGCCCATCGTCTAACTACACGGTGCCTAATCCTAAAACATCAAGATGTGTAGAGCTAAGTCAAATGGTTCGGGTTCGAGTTCGAGTTCGGGTTCGGCAACGATTAGCTTCGATTCGGGTTCGAATTTTCCAATAAAGTTCGAATGAGGTTCGGCTTCAGGTTCGGCTATATATATTGAACCCTAATGAAACCTCATCCCAAACCTCAATGAAATTCAACTTCAAATTCATCCCAAGGTTCGAATTCAAACACGCATTCAAGTTCGTTCAGGTTCGGCGAACATTGAGGTTCATCGAATTTTGAACCTCAAGCTTTAGGTTCGGCGAACCCTATGACTTAGGTGTAGAGTCTCCAACTACAATCTGTGAAATGCTACAATCAGATGTGGAAGGAAGCAACTCATGAGAATGAGTCATGTGGTGTGATGCACCAAAACCAAGTATCCAACTGTCTAAAGAGGCATATAAATCTTGAGCAGATAAAGCATATGCCCTTTACCAGATGAAGAAATATTGTGGGCACTAAAATTTTGTGTTGTTGCATGGCTTCATTCAAGGCTTATAGTTTTAACCAGTGTTTGGATTCGACATGCCCAAGTATGCCACAAAAACTGTAGATTTCACTTGACTTCTTTGTCTTGGAGGAAGACTCATGGGACTTGGAAGATGGAGGAAAACATTTTGTTTTTTGTTGAGGCTTGAAGGCAGACTCACCAGCTTGAGCAAGACCTTTCTTTTGTTTATGCGGAGTTTTGTGCTTACCTTTGGAAGTATGAGCCATAAGAGCCTGATTCTTAGAGCCAAAAAGAGCATCTAATTGCATAAGCTTAGACTGTTCCATGGTAAGGCACTCACAGAAAATCTCAAAAGAAGGGAATTATAAAATCATCTCCAAGTGCATCTATAGTAGAGTAAAAAGCAAAAAAAAACTGAGAAGGACCTTTTAGCTTGGTTAGAATCAAGAAAATGCACTCTTCATTTGATTTGGTTTTTCCCACCCTTTCGACTGTGCCACCAGTAACCTGCATTTGCCAAGATAATCTTCAATGGACACGTGCTCATCGGATACAAGCGATGACAATTACGCTTCCAACTATAAGACTCTAAATTCATTGACATTACCAAATAAGGAAGCCAATGTGTCCCAACTTTCTTTTGGAGTTTTACATTCACCAATATAAAGCAACAAACTGTCTAAAACATGCAAGCCAATCAGACCCATGGTTTCATCAAATTTGTTTCTATAGGCAAATCTCTAAATTTCCTTGCTACACTATGGTTGAGTCTCAGTTAACATTTGCCAAAGCCCTTTAGATTGCAGCAGCTGTTGCATCTTGAGCTTCCATGTGTGATAATTATGGGGAGTTAAAAGCTCAACAATGGTTGATTCCACCATTTTATCAATAGAGAATACAAACAAAAAGAATATCGGAGCTATGTCTGTGCAATGTCAAATTTATTTTGATATAAACCCAAACAATGCATATAAAAAGGTGATATTCACATTCCAATGGGCCACATTTGTATGAAATCCAGTCAGCTTTTAACTTTTTGTTATAATTATGTTTTCAACAACAATCTTTGCCCAAAAAAAAATTTAGGAAATACAAAATCATACACATCTGAAATCGTTATGATCTGACATGCATGGGCATGTTCTGGTCAAACCCTGCCATGAGTTGGAGGATGGCCTCTAGAATCACACATTGTTCAATATGTGAAAGCACGCACGATCTGGACAAGAAAATCAACAATGTATCCAGTCTTGGAAGCAACGGGAGAAAATAGAGCTCACCCAACTAAATCCTCCTCGGACTGTAGCAAATGACCACGATCAATCATTGGTTAGCGTCGAGGGTGAGCCTCTTTGTTCCCTAAGAATTTCTATCACGGAGAGAGTGACAAGGTTGTTCCTGGCTACTAAAAAAATGATTTCGACATTCAAAAATGTGTTCCATGCTTTCTCTGCATGGTGTATTCATTCGCCACTATTTTTCATCTTGTTTTGGGTGACCTTCTTGACAAATTGCAACAAGGGTTTCTTCACATTGATGGCATTGGAAACTAAGTTTTCAATTGACTCAGGCATTGTATTTGGAGGTGGTCTTATTTGAAATTGAGGAGATGGAGAAGAATCGTCCATTTGGAATTTTTGGGAAATTTGAACAAATGCACAAAATGTTAAGAGTGAATTTTTTAAAGAAAGTTTAAAATTTTAGAAGGAACTTGATATTAATTTTAAATAACCTAACAAGTAAAATAATTTAAACTTATAATTTGAAATTTCTAAAACAAAAATGTAAATATAATAAATGTACCTATGTTGCAGGGGAGCGCCCCCCCCCCCCTCTCTCCTGCTCCCGAAGCGTGCTCCCAAAGGGAACGTTTAGGGAGCGCACTCCCTTCTAGGAGCGTTTTTCGAGAGCGCGCTCCCTAGGGCAAAAAAAACGCTCCCCTGCCTTAAAAAGCCTCATAACCATGCTTGGAAGCAAAACTTTTGGGTGAATATGATGGTGAGAGGAGACATGCCACCCCCATCCTACTAGCAGTGTTCCAAATGCATCAATTTTGCCTTTATCTTCACAGCATTCATTGTCATGTGGGGGCCATTCAGCTGCTATTCATGTTCCATAAACACTTCCACCTACTCCTACTCCTCTTCTTCAAAGATCATGGGAGAAGAAACTAGAAGTTTCTTGTGGCAAGAGGAAAACTTAGAGCATAGTACTTAGTACTTGCTACCATATACTAGATCTCTTTTTTTGTTTCCTGTTTAGAAGTAGTCTCTAGAACTTAGTACTTTGTCTTAACTCTTTATTATGGCTTATTTTGTAAACAATGAAGTTATGAACATTATATGACAGTTTATCTTTGAAGTTTGAAATTTGAACTATTGATTGAATCTTACAACTCTTTGGTAATGAATATCTAGAGTCTATTTCATTTTGTGGTTGATGTTGTCTGTTAATATGTTACATTCTACAATCTATTGATGACAAATGTTTATGATTGATGTGATATGTGTACTAAATGGTTGATGCTTTAATGATCATCACTAATCCATTAGTTAAATGATCTTATATCTATGTTTTCATGTATTTTGCAATTGATTCGACATTCTGCGAGTATTTTTATATATATGCATCAAAATATAAATTTGTTTATGTATTATATAAAAAACGCTCCCGCTCCCCGCTCTCAACAACCTTGAAATGTACACTAAATTAGTCAATTGGGTTTAGCTCGGATGGTTGGGAGGATTGATTGTTATCCTCCCCACCCAAGTTCACTTCCCGCAAGTAACATGTTGAGCTCTTCACAAGTATATTATTGTAATGCCTTTGAGCCCTGTTATTGACCAGCCTTATGCCCTAAAGATTCTAGGGTTTACCCTAAGTACCATCCTTGAAATGAAGGGAAGTACTCAAGGGTTTTCCCTGGGCTTTGTAACCTGAAAAACAAATCTACACTAAATTAGTAAATACCCGAGTTGGACCATGGAATAGAGTTGCAAAGCTGCAATTGTAGGTGTGTCAGTGTGGCTGGTGCAGCAAACAAAGGACACACTCGCACAAGGAGAAGGTCGTTGAAGCCTGGAATAGAATTGTAGAGTCGCAACTTCAGTGTGTTGGTGTGTTGGTGTGACTATTGCGGCAAACAAAGGCAAGCTCCTGCGAGAAGAAGGAACGACGAAGAAGAGATATAAAGCCGCATGCTAAATCCCATGAGTCGGTGTGCCAGTGCACTAGTGCAACCGATGTAGCAAACAAAGAACAAGTGTGGGCGAGGATAAGGAACAATGGCAGAGGAAAATAGAACCCAAGTGCATGAGGAGAAGAATGAGGCAAACAAGTAGGGTTTAGTGTTCCTTTGGGTGTGGAGGTTTAGATTTTAGGTGGGCAAGTTAGATTTAGGAATTTTTAATTTTTTTCAGCTACATCCGTAGGTGAAGTCAAGGATGGTCAACCATACCAAATTTTTCCAAGGGACAACAGATCCATACGCTAAATGTCCCCGAATTGAGTGAGGGATGGATTGGGAACACCTTGGGCATCCCCACATCCCTGATGACGTCCCCATTGTTTCTGGAACATTCCCAAGGTGTTTCTAAGTCCCCAAAAATGTCAAAACACGGGGTATGAGGGGTTTTTTTGGGGGACAGGCCCCTGTGCAACATAGCTTATAAATTATCAATCATATTGAAATCCCCACTTAAAAAGCGAGGACAGTAATGAAGATTATCTAACCAAATAGTTCACAAAAAAACATTAAATGCTATGGATAAAAAACACAATATTATTATAGAGCATATCAAAGATAATAATAGCGTTATACATTATGATTTTCATTAATAAGAGCAATTTGCATCCTATCTGTGCTATCTTTGCCAACAAGAAGGAAAACATTATCAAAATTGCTAGACCAATTTCAAAATCTGTTCTACACTGTAATGGTAAGGACCATGACCATCAACCATCTCAGTTCTCGTCAAATAAATAAAGTAGGCATGATAGAGCACCACTCGACTACTCATTAACACCATCACTAAAATACATGAGTATTTTAAGAACATAATTCACAACATTCTTCACTGAAATGAGTTGATAACTTGATTTGTTTTTGCAAAGATCGGGTCTTTTCTGAAAGGACAAGTATGCCTTTAGCAGCAGTCCCGACTCTCTTAAGTAAAATAGCAAGCTGCCTAACCAAACGCAAGAGTTCATGACAGACAACAGAAGGTGCTGTGTTTATAGCAAAACAATATCTGTTTTGTTATGAGTTGTACTTTAAATTGAAAAGAATAATGCAATACTGTCAAATCTGCTTCTCAAAAAACTTAACAGCCAGCTGTATGAAGTTACAATAACCCTTTCTGGACTCTTCCTGTGCCAAGGTAGCCATAGAATTGTTGTAAAGTGAAGCCTTTACCAGGGGTTTCTTTGGAAAAAAATCAGAAACTAGCGCACAGGAAAAGTCATATTGAAAGAACAAACAAACTCTCACAATCTTTGCAAATGTCTTTCACGGACCAACATTCAGTGCATGTGTGTGTTTTTTTAACTAAGAAAAAAAGAATTATTTTATATATAGTCACATATACAGGTAAGATCGGGTACAGCTTACAAAAAATGAGATTTCTATCTATCCCCACTTTCTCTCACGAATTTCACAAACCACAAATACCAAAGTCTGGCAGTACTCTGCCTAGCTATCTCATACTGTTCATACTATACCACAGCAGCAACATCATCCATACAAAAAGCAAAAAGCAGTAATCCATTAAACCTAACAACATACTTAATTTTGAAACACCTAGAGATAGATTAAAAAGTTTGCTTCCCTCCATGACAGCTTATCTGTAACCCATGAGTCCTCTTAGTTGCTCATGAATAACCACATTATCTGCAGTTCCTTCTGATCGGTATACTAAGGTGTGTAGACAAGAATGATGTTCATGTCAGTGATGTCCCTTTGAATCTGACAGAGGTGTGAGCCATCTATCCCTTAGTCCACTGAAACAACCTGCTATAGATGTTTATGTTGTTGGCCTTCATCTTTACCCCAAGTTCTGCAATTTTCTTCGTTGAATTCTCTGCATTTTCTTTCACCATCTTCCCGAGAACTTCCAATTTCAACTCCAGATTTGAACAACCATAACAACCCAGCGACATTTTTCCCGGTTCAGTTCCATGCCATCATCGAGGGCATCCTTGCATTCAGGAGTGATTTTCTCCACGCCCTACCCTCATCCCTACATCTAATCCACTGCATGTCTCCTTCTCAATGCCCATTTGGTGCACAGCATCTAGCCTTGGCCCTACATCTGATTCACTGGATGTTTCCTTGTCAATGCTCAATTTTCCAGCTTTCACGCAGTGGTAAAAATCTCACAGAACAGACGACTCTGCATTCAAATCAACATTTATCTCTATGAAACGTTTTTCTGTCAACCTAACAATCTTCGGAAAATGCATCTCTGTTTTCCACACTTTCATGGACTTCAATGCCTCCATTACTCTCTGTCGGGCAATCACCCTCTTCTACAAACTGCATAGAAACATAATTGGGTACTTAACAAGATCAGTGAATGTAAGTCCAGCAGATTTAACCAGAAAATCCACATGACACTTCAAATTTTCCTCTGTAAGCCCCAGAATCAGCTGCTGCCGCCTTGACATCTCCGAAATTTGTTTTTCTGAGAAACCTAAACTCCTCAAACACTGCAATCTTCGTTCTAATGTTTCTTTCCCTGTGCCACAAATTACACGCAATGTAGCTTTGAACATCTTCGATCCCTTCTTGAGCCCGAAATCCTCAGCCTGTTTAAATGATACCTCTGAGACTGTGAGCAAATGAGGCTGCATGGCCACTAACTCTGATAATGCTTGACCCTGAGCACCCAACCTTTGCAAAAGTGAAATTGCAGATTTAAGTTTACCCCCTCGGGTATCAAATATCCGTGCATGGTTATTAATTATTTTGGAAATATCCTCTCCCATGATGAACGTCCTAAAGAAGCTGAGCTTATACATTAGGTTTCTTTCTGATTTTAAAAACAAGAACTCAGGGTTGCAGAGGACCAACCTTCGAATCTGGGCAGGGGTGGTCAAACCATAGTGATAACAACTCCAAAACTTCTTCCAAGTCCTGGCTTGATTTTGCACAATGGAATCCATTTGTGTCCAAACGATTTGGAGATTTCTTCATCTGTTAGACCACATTTGTTGAGGAGAAATTATGTGACAACCCTTCTACCTGGTGGAGTTGCTGATGGAGTCACCATTTGGATAGCGAGGTTGGCGAATCTTACAGTAAATTCAGATGCAAGAGGAGGCATTGCCATTAATAATGGGAGTTGGTTATTTATCACTCGTTTCCATATTGTCATCATCATCATCTGTGCAGAAGGAAGGAAGAAGGCAGTAAGAAGCAATTACCTTCAGAGGACGTGACGAGTCGACAGCTGCTTGAAGATGGTTGGAAAGTGAAGCAAAAATACCAAGGGGCAGTAGAAATAGGGCTTTATTAGGTTTTGGGAACTGCTCCGCTAGTACAGTGGTCATATGGATAGGTAGAAAAGGGTTTTATTAGGGTTTGGGAACTGCTATGCTATTATACACACAGTATGGTCATATGGATAAGCCTGAGTGTGTTTTCCAGTGTGTGATTAGTAGAAAACTTGATTTGCATCACAGTTGAACCCATACTTCTGCGTAGCTGATGATAGTGCCGTTTGCGATTCCTTTTGTGACAAAAAACCAAATTATAGAATCATTGACCTCAAACTCTCAGAGAGAAAAATTATAATCTTTTAGGAGCCAATCCTAATCAATTTATGCTATTTTCATCTTATTACCATGGGTCTATATGGTTTTGTAATTTTGTATTGATATGACCATAAGGTATTTATAATAAAATTATTTTACAAATAATATTAAGTTAAACTAATTTATATAGAGGAGTATTTACGTAATAAAAATAAATTTAAAAAAATTATGCTATTTTTATCGCAGGTTTAGAAGGTATATCTTATAGTATATAAAATAAAACTAGCATACCCCCGAACCGGGGGAAAGGCAACGCCGAAAAAAATAATATAGTTTTTTTTTAAGTATATTATTTCATGAGTAACATTGTAATATATTATTTCATGTAGTATATATATATATATATATATATATATATATATATATATATGGACCCTAGATTTAAGCAGTCAAAAAAAACCTATGATCCTTTATATGCAGTTATTGTGTTAATTGTTTAAAAGTAAGAGAACACTAATCTGGTTAAATGTTTGAGACGAAAATTCAACAAGGAATCATTGTGGAATGCACTGAAGGGTTGTTTGTATATCTAATGTGCACATATTGGGCATTGCATTTGGTTTTATTTGGTTATAGTTAAATTAATTCGTGTTGATTGCTTGTTCCACCTTAGTATGCATCAGTAGTGCAATTAGTGTTCCTTAACTACCCCATCCCCTCGACATGACCATATAGGAATTCTTTGATGGCAATGAGTAATTTTGCAAGATTGCTATGCTGAGGAATTATTCTGGAATGCACTAAAGGGTTGTTTGTATATATCTAATGTGCACATAATGGGCATTGCATTTCGTTTTATTTGGTTATAGTTAAATTAATTCTCGTTGATTGCATTTATTTTGCCTTAGTATGCATCAGTAGTGCAAGTAGTGTTCCTTTAAGTACCCCATCCCCTCGACATGACCATATATGAGGTCGGGTATGCTACATCTATAGCAGCTCCTGAGCCCATATATCGATTTGAGAACCACATTCAATCCACTATAAGCGCACTCAGCAGCATAAGTCACACAATAGTGTTTATGGTTTTGACATATGCAAATCACAAGATCAAAACACTTTAGGAAGAGGATAAGTTTGTGCTGGGATTTGTATGGTTTGGAAGGATAACTATGTGTGGAGATTTTTAAGGTTTAGAACGATAAATCTATTCTAAAGTTTTTAGGGTTTAGAAGGATAATATGTGTTGGCATTTTGGTTTATGAACTGCATTGGTTTCTACCCTCTACTACGCGGGGGACTTGTCACCATAATAATCTTTTATTCCAGAATATACACTTCCATACTGACAGACATTATAAATATGAATAAATACACAAAATCAACTTCAACTTCATCACAGCGATTTTTTAAAGAGAAAATATAAATCTTGACCTACATTATTGATCAATCGATTCATGGACTCTGGCGATCCTAAGCATGTTTTTTTTACGTGATCGGCACCCAATGTCAGTAAGATGTTGCTCGATGCTCAAATTGCCAAGGCGTTCACGCTCTCTTGTCAAATCTAAACCGAATACGAGCTTGGATTATGCGGCAAATACCATTTGTACCGTGTGTAAGTGGACTGCTTTGTGAAAAAAAATGGGATGCAACCTGCAGGCATGGAGTAAAAAATAGAACCCTGAGTGAAGGAATACCCTGGGTTGCAGGCAAAACATAGACTCGGTGATTTAGTTTAATGATAAACCCTTGGCAGAAGGTTGTTGTATTTTTTGGTTGCCATGATTCCTTAGATCCTTCTCATATTTACTCAACTAATTTGTCTTCCACGGATGCTCTGGATTTCGTCCTCCAAGTAGTTCTTTGCACCACGGTTGCGCAAGACCATTCTTACTTCGAAGGACTCCTTTGTTGGATGGACTTCAGTATATGCCAACAAAATGTTCACTTCTTGTGGGTTGTCTCACTTGTGAAAGTGGGTCGTCTCATTGCATAAGCAAACCATTTCTTCAATATGGGGCTAGGGGCAAGCACTAGACAAATTTGGCAGAATAGACACCATCAGCGACAACATCATTAAAAAAATATAAAAAATTAGTTCTATATTGTCAAGTTTGTTGCAAAGTTAACATGTGTAGTTCATCTCCATTGTCTCTGACCAATCTTGGTGAAGAGATCTTAATAGCGATTCTCTCTCTGTGAAAACAGAAACAAAATTAAATTTATTTGAATTCCATGATCATTCCAAACTCTTGACGAGTATATCTAAAAACCAAACCACCAAAGTGGTAGTAAGCTAACTATCATCTCCTCTATCATCTGCTCTACAACCGATATCACAGTGTTATATGACGACACGTATGGGCACTATAACATCAATGTCACGATACAATTAGCATCAACGTATGACATCGGTATTATAGTCTAACCCGCAAGCGCGAAGGTACAGCCCGCAGGTGTACGACGTATGCTAGCATAAAAACGTGTAGTATGGAGGGCATCGGGGATGAGATCTATCCATGCCCACCAAAGAGGGTACAACCACCACCTCTGCCTAAGCACTTTACATATATCACGAGGAGCCCATAGTTAATAATCATAATTAAAAAAAAACACCAGATAGGGTTCGATCTTGTGACCGGAGGCATGAAAAAACAATCAAATAAAAGTACAATAAATTACTTCGATTGGCTAGATTGGGTGACAACTACAGAATAACAACAACAACAAAAATTATAAAACTTACCATCGTTTCACTTCCATTCTTCCTATACCGTCGTCAAGATAAAACGATGCATCAGTAACCCTCTCTTCCTTGTTGAAGACCACCCCAACCAGGGTTACTTGCACACCCTAAAAAACATTTTCAGGCAAATTTTCCCATAATACAAAAACCCCTTTAAAATTAAGTAAAGGTAAAGAATGATTAATTACATTGTTGACATCCACGCCATCTATTGTAAAATTTGAATTCTCGTCCGAGAGCTTCTGGGTAGCCTAGCTTATATGTTTTACCGTCAATAGAAGAAGCCCGCTGCTGGTACCGCTTTTCTACAAACCATCCAGGCTTGCTTGAATGTCGAGCTCCTTAAACTGTCAAAACACGCGTATATTGAAAACCCTAAAACAGCCTACCCTGACAGAGGGGAAGTCACTTACCCTGATAGAGGAAAAACCACCTTCATTAACTTGGGTTGCCTGGGAAGGCATAAAACCGCCTCCGGAGAATAGGAAACCTCCATCAGATTGACTCTGCATGCCAAACATCTTTCTTCTCTACTTTGCAACTCCCCACAAAGAAAAATAGTTGTAAGGGTTTTGAGATAAAATTTACAAAGAAAACTAATAACGACAACGTATGATATGAAGAGGATTCAAATGATAATGGTGGTTTTCTACTGTAAGTATTCAGTGGGGGATTTGAGCGCAGATGTAAATCTCCCGCCAATTCCTTCCCCTCCATTTCATTCGTTATTTGGCAGTGAAATTGGCTTCGGTATCATTTTCAAGTCACCGACATTTGACGAGGATGGATATTAGGTTCCATCACAGTTCATAATTGGGGATAAAGTCTGGCCTCATTTGGTGAAGCAATGCTTGAAGGGCCAACGACATCATAAGCTCCAAGCTCTCCCACATGGTCAGTATATAATTATTCAATATGTAGGCCATAATGCATTTAAACTGGACCTTCCAACATAGCTAGTCATCCATCCAATCATTGATTTGAACAACATTAAGTTGCATGAACCATCCCAACTGGAAGAGGATGTTCCCTTATCTGATCACACTCACAACATTTTGGATTTCCAATGTCCATTGGACATTCACTGAAACATGGCACAAAGCTCTCTTTCTTTGGTGGGACAACAGAGCGACCTGTTAAATTTATAAGCAGCTGCGAGAGCCATTCTCCTGGAGGATGGCTAAGACCCTAGACGAGATCTAGGGCCCCCAGTGCACTCCTGGGATATTTGGTCTGGGACCAAACAGTCAGTGCCATGACAAAAGACCCTTCTTAGGGCCCCCGGTATATGACTGGGGTTCTTAGTCTGAGACTAAGTAGCTAAAGCCCCTAGATATGTCTAGGGCCCCTGGAAATGTCCAGGGTACCCATGCCTGAGGCATGGGTTGATCCATGGTCTTGTACCATGGTGGAAAAGACCCTTGCGAGGGCCCCCAGTATACGACT
>ML780842.1:1157066-1190279 GCA_009831015.1 Picea engelmannii
TAACACGACCTTCCAACTCAAGCCAAATGGGTTCATTGCAGAAGCTTTTTCATGCCATGTTCCCTCATTTGTACACTTTCTCCTCAGCCATGGAGGAATTTGTGTTTTCCCAACGGCTGGAATTGGTGGAAAAATGGTTGACTGAACACTTAGTGGAACCACTGTCTTTATGGAACCGTTTTTCATTTATCAGCTTGAGTAGTCTAGCCGTCAACAAGTAGTTGAGTGCCCAAACATTGAATAAAGCTATGTTTCCATTCAACAACACTTGGAAGATATCATGACGTGATTTTCATCGTGCTGAAACAAGATTTAGATGCTACTCTATACTGAAAACAAAACAAGCATTGCATGCTCATATTAATTTCAATTTGTTTTAGGGTTTATTCATCCTTTACATACTAATTCCAATTACCTTAAAAAGTATTCATACTTTCAGAATCATTACTGATAGTAAATTTTCATTGGGCTTTAAAAGAATTTAAAAAGCAAAATTCCTTTCAAATAACTTGTTTCATTTAGTTGAAGAACAAATAGCTTAACAAAGCACAGTGAAGCCTCCAACTCCATTTAAAAATCTTACATAGAAAGAAGTCAACTTTTGAAGTAGTTATGAATTTCGCCGCATAAACCATATTTATGGAGCGAAGACAAATTAAATTGACCTTTAATACTGATTCGAACATGTAATTGGGAATGTGAAACATCATACGATTCATCACTCTGTTAATTAGGTCATCTGTTAAAGCTCCGTTATTGGATATTAAAATACAGATTCTACCTTTCCTTTCCAGAAGAGTTGTCCGCTTTTTGCGGTCATGATAAAAAGTGGCATAAAGAGTTGAAAATTTTAAGACCAGAACTTCGGTTTCCAGATATATATTAGAAGGTTCTAATTTGAACTTTTGTTTTATTTCTATGAAAGCATGGTCATCTCCACTAACTGATCAAAAAGGCAATGTCCAGGGCAGATGCCTTTTTCTGTGAAGCAATTAAGAAAAACAATTCCCATAGCTCTAAAAGGAACAGAGCTTTCTAGGTGCGATTGAAGTACCTGATATTTCAGTGAAATTACGAGATATGGAGGAGAAGGCAATGCTAGCACCGTCCGGACGAACTTTCAGTGGCTCGCTCAAAGTAGAATGCCTGAATACTTTAAACGATGAAGCCCATTCCCTCCACTATTCACCTGGACTTCTGTTCAATCGGTTGAATCTGTAGTCGACCAAGAGGCAATGCTTTCACAAAGAGGATTTAGAGTGAGCTTGGGCACAATGGTGTTAATATAGCTATCAATATTACCCGAAAGCGTCAAAGGTTCCTCTACATAAATGCAATCCTTGTCTTGCAAAGAAGAAACAAGCTATGTCGTACATTTCTGTGAGAAATTATTTGTTTTCCCAGCATGTTGGCTCAAATCAAAATGACTTGAATAGTAGACGACTTCCAGTGCCACTTCCAGCTTGCATTATTTGTTGATCAGTCCCAAATTGTGTTTCCGAAGACGGCAGTGGTGGTGTACAGTTATGTATGTCACTACGTGCTCCCTCTTTGTGCCCTGGCATGCGCAATGAACTAAAAGGTGCCAAAATTGCATTTATATTATCAGGAAAACTGGATCCTACATCAAAGCACCCTGGTTCTTCCTGGAAAGGAATTGCCGTTGTGATCCCTTCCTGCGTGTTTCCCTTCTTCAGAAGCACTGAAGGTTGGAGCCTTTTTCTTTCACTGCATATCAGAACAGGGGCACTTGCTTCAACCCTATTCTGTAGCATTGAAAGACAGAGAACATTCGTTGCAGAAACATTTAGATCTTCCTCTTTTGTTTCTTCTATAAAGGCTCCTCTAGATCCCATCTTATTTTCTTTCTCTATCGAGAATGGTAAAATTTTAGGTACAGAGTGAGATATTCTATCTGCTCCTCTTGAGGTTGTAACGACATCTATAACTGTTGTGCCATTGTTTTCAATAGTATTACATGACCTGCAATTTAAGTTAGATATAGAGGAGGGTCTGGGCAGTCCATCTATTGCAGATTTTGCTTCAAAGATGTAAGTAGATGGTCTAAGCAACTCTTATTGTCCAATACTTGTATTCTATTATTCGACAAATCGAGATCCTCCAGGGATTTAAGCCCCGCTTGCACCAGATGCTCAAGGCTGTGGGAGATCCTGTTGTCGCTAAGAATGAGACGCTTTAAATGAGGCAAGGATGGAAACCATTCCAAAGAAGTCAGGACAGCATTGGCTAACAACAGTTGCTTCAAAATTTACAAGATAAGGCCGCTCCGAGCAATTCTTACATGGATCTGCACCAAATTTCTGTCGTAACCACACAAAACGCTTTAGTAAAGAGGCTCACTCCGCTCTGAAACGCCCGTAATCTTGGGCTTCCACTTCTTCTTGGCTAGCTCAGCGCCAATACTCAAACCAGAGCCTGGAGGACGGAGATTGACAGCAAATTTGACGGCAAGTGACGGACAACCTCAAACTTAACGGTGAACAGACGCCCCCCAAAAACCCCTCTCTCTCTCATGCAAGCGATTACAACGAAGGCCCTCTCTCATGCAAGCGATTACAGCGAAGGCCCTAGAAGCCCTGTCGACCGTCATATCGAAAACATCGTCAACAGACCAATGACGTGGCATGCAATCCGACAAAAAAACACGTGTCACTTGTTAATATGATGCGGATAGACGATGAAAAGTCGAGAGAGAACTCCCCCTAAAAGAACGCCTTCAGCATAATTATTTTATATATAATATTATGTTAAACAAATTTATATATAAATGTATTTATGTGGTAAAAAAAATTTAAAAAAATTTCATCGCAAGAGGTAAAACTGCAACTAGAGTTTTGTATCTTGGCACGTTGCTTGAGGAAAGTACATGACCGTTTTGTTAAAGCCTAAGTGATGACTAGCATGGGATATTGGCTTTCTTATAGATACAAATCAAGGCTGAAACCGCCTCTTGGTCCTGGAGTATGACCTGAAACTGCATTTGATTGGTTAAGAGCTCATCTTCCTCAGAAGAAAGGACACAGATTGATGGCCAGACCCAAAAGCATCTGGCAGGAGTAGAAGTCTGCCCCATGATAGACCAGCAGCGAGCTGTTTCAGGTGGTTAGATTTTGTTACAATGATGTTGTTGCATGTTAAAGTCTTGAGATTGTATCAAGAGACGCTAGGCCAATAGCTCTAAGTATTGTAGTTTTTTTCATGCTTTGGAAAAAAAGAAAAACAATTTCAAAATGATGGAGGGCGAAAGGTTGAGTGACAACCATATTCACACTGCAACCAATCAACCATTATGTTATTAGAAGGCACCACTTCCTTGTGGTTTCCCGCATTGGCATAAGTGTAAGGTCTCCCATGACACCTACCAAGCACATACACTCCTTGGGCAGATTCGGTGACGGAACAGACGAAGAGCACAAGGAGGAAGAGATCGGTTGGAAGAACGAAGACATTTAAGTGTGAGCAGGAACACCTTGGGCACACGATGTCAATGTGCGGCACCAAGGGGGCACACACCTTACTTGCCTTGAACGATTGACGAAGATTTGGGTTGTGTTTGTGCAAGGGCAGGGCAACTTGGGAGCATGCCCAAGGGGTGGACCCGTCTGCCCTCGGCAACATAGGCGCACTGAAGGTTGGACGACCCCATCGACACACCCACGAGGAGTCACGACGATTGGAACAAGTGAACGTACAAGGCAAGGAGCGCGCGCCCGCCCAAGGATGGGGTGGTCAGTCCAAGAGACATGACGGTTGATGGGTGCACGAGCTTGGATGGGCCCTCCGAGTCCACGGAGGGGCACAACAAGCTAGTTGAGTGTGACGATTCGCGAAGGGGAGCGACACACCCAAGAGACAAGACGTTTCGCACAAGTGACCCTTGGAGTTCCTATAAGAGCAAGGGCGCACAACCAAAGGAAGGCATAGAAGATTGGATTTGGAGAGAACAAGTCTGAGGCAAGTCTACAGCAACGAACTGAGGCAGAGTTGCCAATATGGAAGACAAGTAACCAAGAGTGGGACGCTCTAGGAGGTTTTGGGGAAATCTAGAAACACATGTATATTGGAGGCATGTGTGATGCAGAACAAAAATCTATGTTAGCTTGGTGAAAGTCTATGGAAACGAAGTGACAACAAGTCTATAGTTGTGGGCACGTCTGAGGTGCACCGCATGAGGTTACGACAAAGAATCCTGGTATGACGAATTTATTTATGAGTGTCTTGGTGAGGTGAAGTGAGTTGTGTGACTTTACCGAATTTGTAAACCGAGACGGTAGTGCTCATATTGTAACTATTTCGCAATAACAAAGACTTAGTCGGGTGTTAGGCACGATTCGTGCTACCCGCACTATTTTTGTATTTGTCTTCGTTTGTTTCATAGTTGTTCTCTTGGTTTCTCATGTTCATGAATGTATGCTTATATATGACTAAGTTTTAAACTATTAACAATTGTCCAAGTGTACAAGAGTTGCACTAGAGTGGGAGTGGGAGTGGGAGTGTGACTCGTCGGTAGCCTAGAACGGAGTATGGGTATGCTCTAGCTGAAGAGGCATAGTTCGAACGATATTCTTAGTGTCCCAAGCAACCAAGTAAGAATTGTCTTGGTGCCGCACACCCTAAGGAGGTGAATGATCGCAAGATTTAAACATGTGTCCTATGGGGTCGTGACAATAAGGATCATGGTATATTAGAACTTATATGTTGTTATGGACCACATCTCTCCACCAATGTGGAATTATTTTTTGTATAAAAATATATTTATGTCCTAAAACCAATTCTAAGAGACATAGACTTTAAGTATGTCCAACTTAGTAATGAACATTTTTTAGGAAGGCACATGAATGATGACTGTGTAGTACTTCAAGTGAGAGATTCTCTTTTTTCCATAAAGATAGGGAAACAGCCAAGCAATACACAGTCACACCATAACCAATCAAATATTATGATAAATTTAACATTATTAAAAAGATATTTTTATTTAACATAAACCTGAATGATTCTTGATTTTAACTAAAAGACATCTCTTTCTCCACATCTCTTTCTCTTTGGCTATAGAGGACTCAATGTTTTCTCACACAAGCATATCTCTCTATCTTTAAGTTTGAACTTTTCATTATCAATAAGCAAAGGCTCCCTACTCCACATCTCTTTCTCTTTCTCTTTGGCTATAGAGGACTCAATATTTTCTCACGCAAGCATATCTCCCCATATTTAAGTTTGAACTTTTCATTATCAATAACCAAAGGCTCCCTACTCCACATCTCTTTCTCTTTCTTTTTGGCTATAGAGGACTCAATATTTTCTCACGCAAGCATATCTCCCCATATTTAAGTTTGAACTTTTCATTATCAATAACCAAAGGCTCCCTATCTTTAAATTTGATAATTTCATTATCAATAAACAAAGGCTGAATATTTTTTCACAAGTATATCTATCTATGTGTCTTCAAGCCCTAAATTTTCATTATCATTTTTAATTGGTAGGATCACATTAATCAACGTAACAATTTTATACACAACACTTAATCCTGCAAAAAGTTATAAAGATGATGGAAAAAATCAAAAGGATTTCTTATGACAAGGTATCAAACTAGAAAAATCATTGTTATTACTTGGGAAAAACATTTTTAATTTAAAAAATGTGTCTTTAGGGTCTTTAAAAATTGAAGTAATTTAATATCGTTTTATTTAGTAAGATTTTACACTCGAAATTGAAATTGTTGTGTAGAGAAGTTCTTTTGTTCCACAAATAAGGAGTCTCGTGCATCAATGTGGCATTTAGTTAAGATGTGACCTTAAATTAGATTATTATTAATATTACATGGCAAAGGTTTTTAATGGTATGATCTCTTAAGGAATGGCTCTAAGGGTTAGTTTGATTGGTAGATGCTTTTATGCAAAAGTTCATGGAAGTCTCAAGATCAAATTTCATTGAGTCTCTTGAGGCTACTAGTCAATATCTCAGATAGTGGTTACTACTATTCTCCATACAAAAAATGGAGGAGAGGAAAAATCCACGAGGGTTGGCAAGGTTTTAGCATCCTCATTTGGAACACTTCATACGCAAGTGAATGAAGAACCATATTTCTCTGGAAAAAAAATTGATCTCCTGAATAACGTCATTTTTTTTAATCGATCCTATATCTTGAATAATATGAATAAAGAAGTCAAGTCTTTAGAAAATAAGGGATTGAGGATCAAACATTTTTTTAGGCATGTTCCTGAAACCAAACTCTATTCCTTGGGAAAATCACCTATTTTCAAAATGTTCAAGAATATATTACACAAATGGATGTTTGTGTTCATCAATTTTGAGAAATCTATGATTATTTAATTATAGAGTTTAGTGTTTTTGTAAATAAACTCCTAGATATATGGAAAAAGCAATTGTCTATAGGTTTAAAACAAAAAATCACCTCAACCTAGACACAAGTAGCTCAAATCCTTGCAGCTCAAACCCTTGGCAACCCTCACATCTTCGAAACCTCACAGCTTGAATCCTCACATCTCTGAAACCTCACAGCTTGAACCCTATCCACTCGAATGTTGAGAATTATAGCTCGGACAGGAACTTCCGCACAAGTTCCATGTGAACATGCGAGAAGTAGTTCAAGATATTTTCAAAGAGTAATTCTATTTTTAAAGTGATTCTATTTTCCAAAAGTAAATTTTATTTTGTAATTCACTTTAGTTAAAAAGTGAAAGTCTTATTTTTAGCAGTTGAGTCTAAAAAGTGTATTTCATGCATGCATGACTTAGACTGTTGATATTATGGTAGTTGCGGGAGGTATTTACCTCCACGTGTAAGCCTAACGAGAATGGAATGATCCTAGAAGCAAGAAGAAACCCTAATTGATTGGTTAATAACCCTAGAAGACAAGTCGCCTCAAGAGAATGACTTGTATTAGGTTATTAGCCTCCAAGAGAAGAAGTCGGCTAAAGGAAATGTTATATACTAAATAATCAGTACCCAGAATGAGAAGTCGGCCCAGGCAGTCTGCCAGAAATAATATAAATACAAGAGGCCAGTCTTCATTCTGGCCAGGATTCTCAGAACTGCAGAAGCAGCACTTGTGCGCACTGCAGTTGGCCAGTTTGTGCATAAGTCTGGAGGAGAGTTATTGTTGCAGCTGTTGCAACTAGCAGATTTCGGTTTTGGTTTGGACTCTCTCTTGGTTATGGTTTGGACTCTCTGATCATCTCTTGTTACTCTTGCTTGGTGCGCTATCCTTGGAGAAAGATGTGCCACCTTTGTTTGGCTATCTAGCCTAGGGTTTGCTTCCGAAATGATTCTCTGTCAAGGTTAAGGTGCTCGGGGGTGGCTTCGGCCTATGGTTGGGTGACAATAGTGATATTGTCTATGGTTAAACGAGCATATCCATTTTATTCTAACAAGTTATGGGCCCACAGTATCTTCGAACAATCTAACCGCTGGAAGATAGATTGGGAGGATTTGCTCAGTTGCAGTTGCAGTTGTAGCCAATATTTGTTGCAACAACAAAACCCTAACCCTCTCGTTGAGGCACCTTAAGTGAAGGGATTGACATAATTTCTGGACAGACTAATGCGCCCTAGCCTAGCACATCTCCTCATACTCTCAGCAAGCTAAGACGTCAAGTTTGAGTTTCTGGTCAAATCTAGGGTTGACCAAGTCGAAGCAGACATGACTTACTCTATGAAGTCAGAAAACAAGTTAGAAGGGGCTTCTAACTTTAGAGCATGGAAGACGAGGATTGATCTCAATCCTTGCCAAGAATAAAGTGTTGGATATCGTGAAAGAAAAGATTGTGGAACCAGAGTTTGAAGAAGGAAAAGAGAAGGAACCACATAACGTTGCAGTTATGGAGAAGTTCAAAGACAATGGCGTCAATGCCATGAGTATCATAGTGGATTCTATAAAAGACCACTCGATACCCTACATCTCCCATCTTGATTCGTCTAAGAAGATGTACGATGCGCTAACAAACCTCTTCTCAGTCAGAAACATTGGACAAGTAATGAGTCTGAAGAATGAGCTATGTGACATGAAGATGAATGATGATGACAGCATAACATCATACTTTGTGAGGATCTCTCAGTTAAGAGAAAGAGATCAACTACAAGCTATTGAAGAGATCATCTCAGAGAAGGAACTGGTAAATATACTACTCAATGGTCTTCCCAAGACATGGGATGCATTTGCCGCAAGCATGAACACAAGGAAGGAGTATCCTACATTTGAAGAACTTTGGACTTCTTGTGCACAAGAATAATCAAGGATCAGTGCAAAAGAGAAACCCAAAAGAAATACGATGATCAAGCCTTCACGGCAAAGTTCAAGAATTTCAGGACTAAAAAAAAGGTTGGCTCCAGGAAGAAACCAAATCAAAAGAAAGATATGTCAAAAATACAATGCTTCAATTGTCGAAAGTATGGTCACTACAAGAATCATTGTCCCGATTTAAAGAGAAGGAAGGAAACACACGAAGCATCAGTTGGCAAAGAAAGGGAACCCTCAAAGAAAGCCAAGCAGGACAAAACATACTTCTTCTTCTAATACAAGGTAACAATACTCTTCATAGTTCTTGTACATACCATGTTTTTCCATACATATCTTGCATATCTATTTCTTAGAAGATATGATGTTCAAAGAGAAACTACACCTATGGAAGATCAACAAAATAAGGACTTGCTATCACAATGACTACAAGTAAGGCAATACACATGAAAGGATGGAGTACATCAACAAACCCCTGGTAACAACTCATGTGGAAGCTATTACATAAGTAACAGCTGCAAGATAAGCCGAAATCGGAATCAATCTTGAAGAAACCTAAAAGAAGTAAAGACAGAAAGAAGTCAGCAATCAAGAGGAAATTGGAAAAAGACTTGTGACTCTTTGCAGAAGGCAATAAGGATGCAGATGGAAGCGTGGACTCTCCTAGATGGAGGGAGTCGATTATATATTTCCAAAAGAAGGGCATGCATTCATGCATGAAGCAAGGATTAGGAGGGAGCTAATCCTAAATAATATGATCCATTAAAGATGATGAAGTATCTATCCATGGTAGCAACCATGAAAAGTAACACGTGTTCAAGTGACTTTAGAAGAAGTCTTCTTTGAAAAGAAGCCTTAAAGTATCCTTGGTTGTCCATCCACATCCATGATGAAAGAAAGAAGTTGGAATCTTCAGGGCATGGAATCTATAGAAAACTCCATGAACCCAAGAGCTAAAGAGAAACATGAGGAAGAACATAAAGATTCCAAGAGAGAAAGAAAAGCCAGAACAATCGGTCATTGTATCGAGAATCACAAGACTACCAGCCTGATATGAACTCACTAAAAGCAATCAAGCAGAGGCACTGAAAGTTGTGATGAAGAACAGTGTATGGAAGACTTATGAATGAAAGCATTGTGAGATCCAGAACTAGAGGTTCTCCCAGTTGGAGGGAGAAGACTATGATGATTGTTTGTTCCATTAAACCAGACATACCTCTACATAAGCCATTATATCGTCAGCAATATTCATGGTCCGGAGTTTACCTCAGATGAATGCAAAGATTGTTCTCCAGAATAATTGAACAAAGAGCGTATGTAGAGCAACCTCAAGGTTTTGAGGTATACCGGAAAGAGAGTCGTGTATGCAGATGGAAGGAGATCTTGTATGGATTCAAACAACTTGGTGCAGAGCCTCCAATGCACAGCAGAAGCGTGGTGAAAAACTTCCTATAACAAAGATATTGTATCAGAATGGTTACTCAGAAGTCCAAGATAATGGATTGCCAATCCATGACAAACTCTCATGATGACAAAAGAAGTGCCACTTGGATATGTTCCAGTTTGACCCTTGCCACGATGTTATGAGCTAGCAGGAAACAAAAGAGCTGAATCCAACTATGATATATTGTGATGATTAGAGCTATATGAAGCCTTCAAAGAAAACCAGTGCTCCAGAAAGACCGAAGTACATTGAGATCAAGCATTACATTCTCCGTGATGAAGTCTAGAAAAGAGAAGTGGTTCTCCAATATATCTCCACAGACGAGCAGCTAAGCAAATATTTTGGCAAAGCCTCTGTCCAAGATGAAAGAGTTTGCGTACTAAAGAAACAAGCTGGAGCTCGTGGAGACGACTTCCTTATTGAAAAAGGAAGAGATGACTCACAGGTTGGGAGGGAGCACTGATGTGTTATTGATATATGGACAGTCATTTTTCAGTTCGAAAAATGGTCCAAGATGAGTAGTTCCTTTCCAGTTCGGAAAGTGGTTTGAGATTTCTGACGAACAGACATTTTCCAGTTCAGAAAATGGTCCAGATCGAATGGTCATTTTCATAATGAAAATGGTTCAATGGATTGTTGGTGTACCATAGGCAGTGATTCCCCTTGTGGCCAGTGTGGGGGAATGGTCTAGGACAGTCTCTCTTCTTGACGATCACTCTCATTAGTGGTCAAGAAGACTGGTCCACCTCGTCGGACAGTCATTCTTTCGAAGCTCACAGTTGTGAGCAGTTTCGAAGAATGGTCCGTTTTGGAGGTTGGTGGAGGACAGTCATTTCCTTAGGCAATGGTCCGGATAGTCATTCCCTAGGGCAGATTCATTCTCTCCAGGTTGCACTTTGTTTAGTGTCGGAGGAATGGCCCAAATAGGTGAATGGTCCAGGTTCAACAATCAGAGATAGGCATTCCCTAGAGCAAACTCATTCTCTCTAGGTTGCACTTTGTTTAGTGTCGGAGGAATGGCCCAGATAGGTGAATGGTCCAAGCTCAGAAATCGGGACAGTTATTCTCCCTTGCTTGAGAAGAATAGTCCAGATAGTTCATCGTTGGTGTTTTACCTGTTGAGGACATATGCTCTTCCAGATCTCACAGATGTGAGTGGAAGAATGGCCCAGATGATTCAGTTTATATCATAACAATGTTTTCTGTGCAGGTTGATATCAGATGATTGTTATGGGGACTATATGTCTCTAGACAGTAGATGTATGCTACTGTGGTGGGATGTGTTCCACTGATTGTGACTATACGTCACTGATCAAGTATCGGTGTACTACTTGGTGTGGTAGTGTACCACTGGACTGTAGTTGTGTACTACTATGGATAGACATAGTTGTGTTCTAATGACATTGTTATGATTGCCTTGAAGACTATCAGTAGTGTTGGAAATGATTATCAGCTAGATAGATGATCAATGGACAGAGATTTCCCAGAAGGAAAATGGTCCAGGACATTTATTCTTCTAGGACATATGTCCGGATTAGAAGAATGGTTCTTGTGTCACTCTGTGGAGTGAGTGACTTATCCAACATCATGTCTGACTACTCAGATGGAGTATGGTTTCGAGAGATGATGCAGTTGATGACACTAATAGTGATGATGGTGCTCATGATCTAATCATGAGATAATCTATGTGACTATGTTGATGCTATCGGGTGAATGGTATGTTTGTGCTCAAGACCATTACCTTCAATAACTTCCTAGCTAGGAGGGAGTGTTGATATTATGGTAGTTGCGGGAGGTATTTACCTCCAAGTGTAAACCTAACAAGAATAGAATATTCCGGAAAGCAAGAAGAAACCCTAATTGATTGGTTAATAACCCTAGAAGACAAGTCGGCTCAAGAGAATGACTTGTATTAGGTTATTAGCCTCCAAGAGATGAAGTCGGCTAAACGAAATGTTATATACTAAAGAATCAGTGCCCAGAATGAGAAGTCGGCCCAAGCAGTCTGCCAGAAATACTATAAATACAAGAGACCAGTCTTCATTCTGGCCAGGATTCTCAGAATTGCAGAAGCAGCACTTGTGTGCACTGCAGTTGGCCAGTTTGTGCGCAAATCTGGAGGAAAGTTGTCGTTGCAGCTGCTACAACTAGCAGATTTCGGTTTTGGTTTAGACTCTCCCTTGGTTATGGTTTGGACTCTCTAATCAGCTCTTGTTACTCTTGCTTGGTGTGTTATCCTTGGAGAAAGATGCGCCACCTTTGTTTGGCTATCTAGCCTAGGGTTTGCTTCCGGAATGATTCTCTGTCAAGGTTAAGGTGCTCGGGGGTGGCTTCAACCTATGGTTGGGTGACAATAGTGATATTGTCTATGGTTAAACGAGCACATCCATTATATTCTAACATAGACTAGGAGTCATCTCAAAAATAGATTAGGGTTTTGGTCTCTACCAAAACTATAAAGACAAGTCAAGATAGAGACTTCAAACACAAGAACACTTGAGCAGTTGAGCAAATTGAGCGACAGAGAGGGACACAGAGCAAGTAGCCAAAAAAGAGGCATTTACAGCCAGCACGCAATCACGTACAGCAGTCACGCACAGTTCCATACAGCTATATGGAAAGTACTATATGGATTTATACAGCAAGATTGTGCGACAGTCGTACAATCTGTACCACAGGTCATACCACAAAGAATTGTTGTTTCTGGTTTTTTCCAGAAATTGTAGCTTTCGATCATATGCTATAAAAGCTCAAGTTCAAGGTGTTTTTTGGTATCAATACAATTTTGTTTTTTGGGCAACTTGTGGAGGTTTCCTTGTAAGCTTTTTAAAGGAATGAAAAGCTAATTTTGAAAGAGTGATTACCTGTGTTGTGTGAAATTAATTTTTATGCTTCCATTATTTGATTTCCAGCTATTGTGTGATTAATGCTATGGTCCGAAATTTATTTATGCATTAATTAAATTCAACAATCTACTTTTTTTATTGAGATCATAAGGACTTTAGTCACCTAGGGTTGGGGATTTTTCACATGGTATCAGAGCTTATTTCTCTGATTGAGATTTTCTAGGATTTGTAGCAATAAATCAATTATGGGAAGAAGAACCAACAATGAGAGGGTTTCTGAGTTTTAATTTCATATTTGGGAGTTTGTGCAATAGATCTCAAAGATGGCATCAACAAGCCTCAAGTTTGAGGACAGATTGGATGGTGCCTCGAATTTCTTATCATTAAAGGTGAGGATTACACCCTTACTAGAAGAGAATGATCTCTGAGATATTGTCAAGAACATTGCTACTTTGCCTACAAATTCGCAGGAGTTGGTAGCCCACAGCAAGAGGGTAGTGAAGGCCAAGCAGATGATATTGGATGCCATAAAGGATCATATGATCCCTCATGTATTCGAGAAGATAGCAAAGGAGATGTTTGATGACATGGTTAGTCTCTACCAGAGTCAGAACATAAATAGGAAGATGATATTGCGAAACAAACTCAGATCCATAGTGATGACCAAATCAGACGCAGTCATCGGTTACCTTATGAAGATCACTCAAATTTGGGATCAACTTGCAATAGTTGGGGAAAAGGTTGAAGATATCGAGCTAGTGAACATGACACTAAATGGATTCCCAATTTCATGGGAACCATTTGTCAAGGTATTTGCACTCGGGAAAACCTTCCTGTCTTTGAGAGGCTTTGGGATCATTGTACCCATAAGGAAACTCAAATGGAGTCAAAGGCTGGCAAGAAGGATGGTGAAGAGAACCTAGCTCTATTTGATCAGTCAAATAAGGGAAGAGGTAAAGGACCCAACAAGGGTAAGAGAAAGAGTGAGGAGTCAACCTCACAGCTATGAAAGAAGGACGTGAATAAAATCAAGTGCTTCAATTGTCATAAGCACAGTCATTATGCAGCATTGTGTCCAAATAAGAAGAAGGGTAAAGGGAAGCAACTGCAAAAGCAAGTAGCAGCCTCTGTAGAAACTCAGAACAACGAGTTTGCTACCAAGTTTGAAAAGAATTTCTCGTTGGTATCTTGTCTTTCTACCAACACAATTCTAAGGAATGCGTGGTATGTGGCTAGTGGGGCATCTCGACATATGACATCAGCTCGACAGTTGTTTTCTAATCTAAAGAAGCAAGACTCGAGAGTGTAGGTTGAGCTTGGTGATGATACCAAGTACCCAGTAGCAGGAGTTGGTATTATTCCCTTCCAACTCAAGTCAGTTAATTCTTTAGATTTTGAAAATGTCTTGTTTGTACTAGGTCTCAGAAAGAATTTGTTTTCAGTGTCGATTATGGAAAATAAGGGATTTCCAGTTGAGTTCAAAAACCAGAAAGACCTCATCAAACCAAAGGAATCTAGCCCAAATACAACTCAGGCAATAGGGTTAGAGAAGGTAATTTGTACAGGTTGCAAGGTGTTCCCTATTTGAGCCTTGGTGCATAACAATGACAACTTGTGTGAGTTGTAGCACAAGAGGATGGGGCTCCTGCATTACGGGGCATTGCCTATTCTTAGGGAGATGATCAAAGGTCTTCCAAAACTCAGTATTGAGCAGCATGGTGTATGCAGAGGATGCACGCTTGGCAAGCATGCCAAGGCTGCTTTTCCCAAGCAGCGAGTATAAGTCTAAGGGGATTCTAGACCTAGTACATTCAAATGTTTGTGGACTGATGTCAGTAGCGTCAATAATAGGAAGCATGTATTATGTTTCTTTCTCTTGCAAGACTTGGATCTACTTCTTAAAGACCAAGGATGAGGTCTTTAGTAGGTTGCAGGAGTTCAAAGCTCTGGTCGAAAACCAGACAGAGAAGCATCAATAATAGGAAGCATGTATTATGTTTCCTTTATAGATGATTTCTCTTGCAAGACTTGGATCTGCTTCTTAAAGACCAAGGTTGAGGTCTTTAGTAGGTTTCAGGAGTTCAAAGCTCTAGTTGAAAAACGGATAGAGAAGAAGATCAAAGTATTGAGATTGGATAATGGGAGAGAGTATACCTCCAAGGAGTTCGAGGGTTTCTACGAGACAAGAATCAAGAGGGGGTTGACAGTTCCATACAACCTGCAAGAAAATGGGGTTGCAGAGAGGAAGAATTGATCCATCATAGAAGTTGCTAAGACCATGATACATGACCAAGACTTGCCCATGTTTCTTTGGGCAGAAGCATGTAACACAGCAATATACATCCAAAACCAATGTCCTCATAAGATCTTGGAGGACAAAACACCAAAGGAGGCATTCACTAGTGTGAATGCTAGAGGTGAGTCGTTTCCGCATCTTTGGTTGTTCAGTTTATATCCATGTACCGATAGAGAAGAGGACCAAGTTGGAGCCCTCCAACAAGAAGGGTTTGTTTGTGAGTTACAATGACACTTCAAAGGCTTACAAGGTCTTCATTCCAGAGCAAAGGAAGACAATAGTAAGCAAGGATGTAAAGTTTGAGGAAGACTTTGCATCCAGGAAGTCTCATGAGCCTACTCCAGTGGTAGAGGATGAGGAGCAAGAAACTCCAAAGGTTGATTCGAGGTCACCAATGATTTCCAGGGCAATACAACAACCTTCAAGTAAACATGGGGAGATAGGAGCCCCTTCCGCTTCTGTCAAAAGACCTTAATGGTTCAGTCAAGCATTGAGGGATTCTCAGGAGCATGTTGAGACTCCTAGGAGCACATTTAGAGAAAATATACCTCCAAAGACATTTCCAGACTATATAGCATTGATGAGCAACATTCTAGATTCTAAGCCTTCAAATTTTCAAGAGGCAGCAAACCAGCAGGTATGGTGGAGGAGTACACCTCCATCATGAAGAATGATGTTTGGGACAAAGTGCCAAGACCGGAGGGGAAGTCAGTCGTGAGTTCCAGGTGGCTCTACAATATCAAACATGTTGCAGATGGCAGCATTGAGAAGTTCAAAGCAAGGTTTTTGGCAAGAGGGTTCTCCCATAGAGAGGGAGTGGACTATGAGGAGACATTTGCTCCAGTCACGAGGTACAATTTCATTAAAGCGGTTATGTCCTTGGCTTCATTTATGGAATGGAGGATACATCAGATGGATGTAAAGACAACTTTCCTTAATGGGATCATTGAGAAAGAAGTGTACATAGAGCACCCTCATGGCTTTGAGGTAAGTGGGAGGGAGTCCCATGTGTGTAGGCTTAAGAAATCCTTCTATGGACTCAAGCAGGCACCAAGAGCATGGTATTCTAGGATCGATGGATATCTACAAAGTATGGGCTTCACCAAAAATGAAGTAAATCCTAACCTATATTATATATTTGTTCAGACTGATCTGCTCATTTTGGTGTTGTGTGTAGATGACTTGTTTCTAACAAGTGCAGAGAAGCTCCTTGCGGAGTGCAAAGCAAACATGGCAACTAAGTTCGAGATGGAGGACATCAGCCTAATGCATTACTTCTTTGGATTAGAGGTTTGGCAGAGACCAAGAGAGATTTTCCTTAGGCAGGGTAAGTATGCAATTCAAATCCTCGGGAGGTTTCGAATGGAGGACTGCAAACCTATGGCCACAACCGTGATCACTAATCTAAAGACAGCGAAAACTTCAAATTCATAGTTGGTGGATCCCACGTTGTATAGACAGCTAATAGTTTCTTTGATGTATTTGGTCAACACCAAGCCAAACATATGTTTTGCAATTAACACCTTGAGTCGATTCATGCTGGAGCCAAGGCAAGAGCATTGGGTGGCAGTAAAACATGTGCTGGAATATTTGAGGGGCATAGTGGAGTATGGTCTAAAATATCTGGGAGATAGTGAAGTGAAGTTGAAGGGGTATACAGACTCGGATTGGGCAGGGAGTGCAGCAGACAGGAAGAGCACCTTATGGTGTTGCTTTAGCTTGGGATCAACAATGATATCCTGGTTCAGCAAGAAGCAGACTTTCGTTGCACTTAGCTCAACAGAGGTAAAATACATGGTAGCCAATACAACCAATTGTTAGGCCATCTAGCTTTGCAAGTTAATTGCGGGATTGTTTGATTAGAAGTAGGATCCCACGATCATTTACTGAGATAAACAGAGTTTTATCAAACTCTTTGAGAATCCAGTGTTTCATGACAAGTCCAAGCATATAGAGATCAAATATCACTTCATACAAGACCAGATTCAAAAGAAAGCAGTGAAGATCTAGTATATTCCCACCAATCAGTAGGTAGTTGATATTCTGACCAAGCCCTTGGCAGAGGGGAAGTTTGAGGCATTCAGACACAAACTTGGATTGGTGCAAAATTCCTTCCTCACTAAGAGGAAGTGTTGAGAGTTATAGCTCAGAGATGAACTTCTGCACAGGATACATGTGAACAGGCGAGAAGTAGTTCAAGATATTTTCAAAAAGTAAATCTATTTTCGAAAAGTAAATTCTATTTTGTAATTCACTTTAATTAAAAAGTGAAAGTCTTGTTTTTAGCAGTTGAGTCTAAAATGTTAATTTCATGCATGCATGACTTAGACTAGCAATAATCTCAAAAATAAATTAGGGTTTTGATCTCAGCTAAAACTATAAAGACAGGTCAAGATAGAGAGTCAGACACAAGAACACTTGAGCAGTTGAGCAGGTTGAGCGACATAGAGGGAGAGAGCAGACAGCCAGGAAAAAGGCATGTTCGGGCATCACGCAGTCCCATACAACAATCATGCACAGTTCTGCACAGTGGTACAGAAGTCTGCACAGTCGTACAAACAGTACTGTACTGATTCATACAGTTGTACAGAACCCATACAGCAAGGTCGTGCAACAGCCATACAGTCTATACCGCAGGTCGTACAACAAAAGATTGCTGTTTCTGGATTTTTCCAGCAATTGTACCTTTCAGTGAAGTTGTCAAAGCTCAAGTTGAAGTTGTTTTTTGGTGCTGTTTTCTGGGCAGCTTGTGAAGGTTTCCTTGTAAGTTTTTCGAAGGAATGAAAAGCTAGTTTTGAAGGAGTAATTACGAGTGTTGTGTGAAATTAATTTTTATGCTTCTGCTATTTGATTTGCAACTATTGTGTGATTAATGCTATGGTCTGAAATTTATTTCTGCATTGATTAAATTCAGCAATCTACTTTTTTGATTGAGATCATAAGGACTTTAGTCGCCTAAGGCTAGGGATTTTTCACATCAAACCCTGTTCAAAACCACCGTAGCCAAGAACCCTCCTCCCTATCAAAGCTCTAAACCTTCACAACTCAAATCTCAAATCTTCAAATTTTAACTTAACTATAACTATCTATATTCAAATTTTAGACTTTCATTATCTATTTTTAATTGGTATAATCACTCTCAAGTTTCAACATATCAGTTTTATTCACAATACTTAACCTGGCAAAAATTTATGAAGATGATGGAAAAAATCAAAAAAAATTCAATGAGGTCTAAAACTAGAAAAGTGACTTTTAATATTTTGGAAAAACATTGTTATTCCAAAGAGATAAGTGAGATCGGGCCTTCCAAAAAATGACGTAATTTAATATTGTTTTGATACCATATAACACTCTCTTGAGTTGATAGCATATACCCCTACAGGTAACTCTCTTGAGTTGATACCATATGAATCACAAGTCTCCACCATTATCTTATAAAATAACAATCATGTTGAAATCTCCAACAACAAAAAAGCCATGGCGGTCATAAAGATTATATGGCCAAAAAAATTCACTAAGAAGCATTAAATACTATGGATAAAAACCGATATATTTATAGAGAATATGGAAAATAATAATAACGTTATACATTATGATTTTCGTTAATAAGAGCAATCTGCATCCCATCTGTGCTATCTTTGCCAACAAGAAAGAAAACATGGTCGAAATTGCTAGACCAATTTCAAAATATGTTGAAAGACAGGAAATCTACGCTGTAATGGTAAGGACCATGACCATCAACCATCTCAGCTCTAGTCAAATAAATGAAGCAGGCACGATGGAGCACCACTGGACTACTTATTAACACAATCACTAAAATACCATAGTATTTCAAGAACAAATAATTCACAACATTCTTCATTGAAATAGGTTGATAACTTGATTTGTTTTTGCAAAGATCGGGTCTTTGCTGACAAGACAAGTATGCCTTTAGAGGCAGTCCTGACACTCTAGTAAAATAGCAATCTGCCTAACTAAGTGCAAGAGTTCATGACGGACAACAGAAGGTGCTGTGTTTATAGCAAAACAATATCTGCTTTGTGATGAGTTGCACCTTAAATTAAAAAGAATAACGCAATACTGTCAAATCTGCTTCTCAAAAAACTTAACAGGCAGCTGTATGAAGTTACAATAACCCTTTCTGGACTGTTCCTGTGCCAAGGTAGCCATAGAATTGTTGTAAAGTGGAGCCTATTCAAAGGGTTTCTTTGGCGAAAAAATGGGATTTCTAGAATTTCACAAACCACAAATACCAAAGTCTGGCAGTAACTCTACCTAGCTATCTCATACTGTTCATAATATCCCCCCGCGGCAACATCACCCATACAAAAGGCAGAAAGCAGTAATCCATTAAACTAACAACATACTTAATTCTGAAACACCTAGACATAGATTAAAAAATTTGCTTCCCTCTAAGAGAGCTTATCTGTAACCCACGAGTCCTCTTGGTTGCTGATGAATAAGCATATTATCTGCAGTTTCTTCTGACCGGTATACTGAGGTGTGTAGACGAACATGATCTTCATGTCGGTGATGTCCCCTTGAATCTGATGGAGGTGTGAACCCCATCTATCCCTAAGTCTACTGAAACAACCTGCTACAGATGTTCAGGTTGTTGGTTTTCATCTTTGCCCCAAGTTCTGTAATTTTCTTCTCCAAGTTCTCTGCATTTTCTTTCCCCATCTTCGAGAGAACTTCCAATTTCAACTCCAGATTTGAGCGACCACAAAAACCCTGATCCGTTTTCCTTTGTTCAGTTCCATGCCACCATGGAGATCATCCTTGCATTCACGAGTGACTTTTTCCATGCCGTAGCCTCGTCCCTACATCTAATTCACTGCATGTCTCCTTCTCAATGCCCGTGTGGGGCACCAGCCTCTAGCCTTGGCCCTACATCTGATTCACTGGAAGTTTCCTTGTAAATGCTGAACTTTCCAGCTTTCCCGCAGTGGTAAATAGCTCGCAGAACTGACGACTCTGCATTCGAATCAACATATATCTCTAGGAAACGTTTTTCTGACAATCTAGCAATCTTTGGAAAATACACCTCTGTTTTCCACATTTGCATGGACTTCAATGACTCGATTACTCTATGCCGAGGAATCAACCTCTTCTCCAAACTGGATCGAAACATAGTTGGATGCTTAACAAGATCAGCGAATGTAAGTCCTGCAGATTTGACCAGAAAATCCACGTGACACTTCAAATTTTCCTCTGTAAGCCCCAGAATCATCGGATGCCGCCTTGACATCTCTGAAACTTGGTTTTCCGAAAATCCTAAACTGATCAAACACTGCAATCTTCGTTCTAAGGTTTCTTTCCATGTGCCACAAATTACACGCACAGTTTCTGCGAACCTCTTTGATCCCTTCTTGAGCCCCAAATCCTCGGCCTGTTTAAATGATACCATAACGTTTTCCTCTGAGGTCCTGAGCAAACGAGGTTGAGTGCCCACTAACTCTGACAATGCTTGACCCTCAACACCCAACCTTTGCAAAAGCAAAATTGTAGATTTAAGTTTATCCTCTCTGGCACTAAATATCAGTGCATCCTTGTTAATTATTTTCGTAATATCCTCTTCCGTGATGAACCTGCTAAGCAAGCTGAGCTTAGACTTTAGGTTTCGTTCTGATCTTAAAAATAAGAACTCAGGGTTGCAGAGGACCACCCTTCGAATCTGGGCAGGGGTGGTCAAACCACGGCTATTTAACAACTCCAAAACTTCTTCCAAATTCTTGGTCGATTTTGCACTAAGCAATTTCTTTCTGTACTTAAAGACTTTGGTGATTTCTTCAACTGTTAGACCGCAATTATTGAGGAGAAATTCTGTGACAACCCCTCTGCCTGGTGGAGTTGCTGATGGGGTTACCATTTGGGTACAGAGGTTGGCGAATCTTACAGTAAATTCAGATGCAAGAGAAGGCATTGCCGTTGTTGATAATGGGAGTTGGTTAGTTATCGCTCGTTTCCATATCATCATCATCTTTGCAGAAGGAAGAATGCTGTAAGAAGCAATTACCTGCTGAGGACGCGACTAGTCGATAGTAGCCCGAAGATTGTTAGAAACCACAGAGAAAATATTGACAGCCAGTCGAAGTAGGGTTTGCGAACTGCTCCGCTCTTCTTCACACTATCGTCATATGTATAGCGTGAGTAGGGTTTTAGTAGGGTTTGAGAACTGCTCCGCTATCATACGCGTAGTACGGTCATATGGATATAAGTTTAAGTGTGTTTTCCACCTCCGGCTATTCCATGAAAAAATTATAATGAATTTAGGTTATTTCATTATATTATACTAGCATACCCTTAAGTTGGTGAATGGAAATGTAAAAGTAATTCAAGGGAATTAAGAAGGTTTCATATTAATGTTGTTAATTGAGATTATAAAAGTTTTGAGGGATGTTTCATATTAATGTTGTTAATTAAGATTATACAAATGTTATAATTAAAATGAATGTATTTGAAGTTGAGTGTTTAGCTCATGCTCTGACATAGAAACATGGAGGCACCACTGAAAATGTACAATGGAACCATTTTTAAAATCTTGTTTTCTGGTGCAAGGCTTTGCTAATAATCTAAAAAGTTAGGATGCACTTTAATTGAAACACATTCACATCCTTGCATGCATTATTCCATGCATATTTTAAAAATATTTAACATTCTTCTATATGACCAAAAGATTTACACATTAAAACCAAAACTTAAAAAGTTTTCATTTTACAATAAAAACTAATATGTCATGAATTCAATTAAAAGAGAATTGAAAATGTTAGAAACAATGGGTTATTACTTTATTTCCAAATATAAATGATTGAAAAGAGTTCCCTAGGTAAATTTAGCTACAAATCAACATTAATTTATGGTAATGGATAGAGCATCTTACATTGGATTGGATTGGATTTGTTTCTTTTGAATAATTTATGGTAATGGATGGAGCATCTTATATTAGATTGGATTCGCATTTTTAAACAAGTGTTGCATGGCAGTGTAGTCCCTGTCAGGCTAGAAGGGGAGTAAATGTGTGGATTGCAAGTTGCAATACATGTGGTATTCATGCAGAATTTAGTATTCCCGAATTAGTTTTATTTGAAAAGTATAAAAAATTATTAATGTCTGGTACATGAACGAAGGTTCCTAGGATTTAAGTTTGATAGTACATGAAATATTTAATACATAACCAATGTAACCCAACAATTACGAATTGGCGGAGTCGCGGGTTCACATTTCTCATTTTTTATGGCCAATCTATCCCGTGAAATACATTTTGCACCCAACACTTCCGTCATATACATTTTGCACCCAACAATTTTGTCATATACATGAGACGGTAATTTATAGAATATTATAACATTGTACCAAGATTTATAGTAATTTGTATAATGTTATAAAACTTGATACATTTTGCACGGAATAATTACAGAGTTGTGGCTTGGCGGAGTCACGAGTTCACACTTTTCATGTTCAGCGTGTTACGTGACATACATTTTGCACCAAAGACTTTCGTCATATACATTTTGCATCGAACAATTCCATCATATGCATGAGATTGAGCAATTTATAGAATATTATAACATTGTATGGAGATTTATGGTAATTTATATAATGTTGTAACATGTTTTACTTAATGAATAGTATAAACAATTATTTAAATTTTATTCAATATTTTTTTTTATAGGTAAGATTGTATAAAAGTCTGTCAAAATGAAGGACTACAGAGAATTTCCATTGTTTCAAGTTGTAAATAGTGAGTTTCCCTGAGGGGAAACCAGCTCAGCAAACCGAACCACTTCATAACTGAAGTCTAGACTATTACTAACACAAAAAGAGTTAAAAATTTTGGCCCTTAAGGGTGGTCGTTACAACTGTGGAAAGTGTAGACAACATAACTATAATAACCATGGACAAATGCATGAAAGGTCACCATGCACATGACAAAACAATAGACAAAAACAACAGACAAATCACCGGTATGGGTTGTAGTGCGGCAGCGCGACCATGCAGAAGGTGCCAAATGTCGTGTCCCCAGGAGGAGGCGACTCCTCCTCGACTGGTGTCTGATCAAGTTGCATGGTGTCCTCCGTATGTGATGGCACGTACTCTTCCTTCTAGACCTCCTCCAGGCGTGATGGAAGCCTCTGCTCCTCGCGGTCTGCCTCTGCCAACACTGGTGCCGAGGTTGCTATTGGTTGGGTTGTTGTTGCTTGGGCTGCCTCTGTTGGGAGGTGATGAGCACCCTGTAACGCAGAGAGAAACTGCAGGAGTTGAGAGGCTTTGTCGTCCAGGGTCTCTAGGCGAAACCGGAGGTCATCCATGTCCCGACGCAAGTCAAATACCAGGCTCTGCACCAGTGCAAGGTCTGTTTACCACTCGCATTCTGGGTCAGCGTTGGAACCGCCTCGAGATTGGGGTTGTCGTCATGAATTTTTACTGGTTTCTGGACCATCCATCTGAAATTAGGCATCGTGAGGCTGTCCTGAAGCGACTGGGTGGCCGGAGAGTTGGGAGGAGCCAAAGGGCCTTGGTGTGAAATAGATGTTGAATTGCCTAAAGGTCCTGGGTTGTAGTCCAATGAGGCCCCTAAGCAGTCCAGCCCCTCCATTCTGTTAGCAAGGGACGCAGGAAGGGGCGGGAGAGAAGCGAGAATTTGAGTCGACTGTGCCAAGGAGGAGGACGAGGTGGTCGAAGAGGAGGAGGATAACAGGGAAGGAGCAGACGGGGGACGAAGGACCATGCGGGGTCGGTTTGCCTGGCAGGCTGGCCCGCGTTTCGACTTCCCTTGTAGCTGAGGCATCTCTGGGACAGTGGGAGAGCGAAAATGCACCAGGAACATAACATGAGAGGACAAAAGCAGAGCAGAGAAAGGCTAAGTAGGAGGCCGAGCTCTGAGAAAAAAAAATCAGAAAAGAATGAGCCATCTGGAGACGCTGGAGCAATTGAAATAGGTCGGGGAGCTGGTGAGGTTCCATAAATGGCTGCATGCGCAGAGTAAGGCTCAGCGAGGGTGTTGGTTCGTCGAAAGGATGTGAAGGTAGAGCAGGGCACACTGAGATTAATGGTGCCCTGCCTTGAGCGAGCTGAACTTAAATTCATGAGGCAAGTGGGAGGGAGTGGCACGCAGTCATCATGTGGTCGGCGCCACGGAGGATCGCTCCTGGTTGCTCCGCTCGACGTGTGTGCTCTATTAGCACCCCATCCGCAGGAAAGAGAATAAATGCGACGGAGTACAAACGTGTGGGCAGGAAGTTGAAGTACATTGGTACGTGGGCAAAAACCGGAAAAAATAGTGATAATGTCTGTTATATAGGTTTGTTGACAAAAAACACAAAGAAAATTAACATTCCTGACTTAATTTTCTTTAAAAGAAGAGACCATGGACACAATAGAAATTGAAACTTATGAAATGAAAGGTTCCTGGACAACATAATTTATACATACAAAATATGTAATATTAGAAAGCGGAGCCCTCATTCAATAGTTAGCCAGTTTTCGGATGGTGGGTTCTCGGGATGTCGGGCTGAAAATTGGGCTTTTGTTCTTTCGTGCCCTACAAAAAGCACCAATAGTTTTGCAATATACAAACTCACAATCGGACTTGCGGACTATTAGAATTTTAAGGGCATCGTGCCCAAAAAATTTAGCATTCCCAAAATAGTATTCTTTACATTTGTTTACATACGCTCGTGGACAAAAAACACAAAAAAATAGTAGTAACGTATGTTACATAGGTTCGTGGAGAGGAGCACAAAAAAAACTAGTATTCCCGAAATAGGTTTTCTTAAAACAAGGGTTCCTGGACACAAAAAATAGAAATTTATGAAATTAAAGGTTCGTGGACAGTATAAATTATACATACCAAAGATACAATTTTATAAAGCAAATATTTACTTTTATACATACGAAATATGTACGTTTATAGAGTATGGGAATGACATTTTATAGAGCATGCACAGAGCCATGAATTCATACTTAGTCAGTTTTTGCATCGCGAGTTCTCGGGTTGGCGAGCTGAAAAATGGGTCTATGTTGTTCCGTGGCCTACAAAGAATACCCAGAGTTCCGCGATATATAAATTGACAAGCGGAGTTCGGACTATTTGAATTGTAAAACATAGTGGTAATGTCTGTTACATAGGTTTGTTGACAAAAAACACAAAAAAAATTAGCATTCCTGACTTAGTTTTCTTTAAAAGAAGGGATCGTGGACACAATAGAAATTGAAATTTATGAAATGAAAGGTTCTTGGACAGCATAATTTATACATACAGAATATGTAATTTTACAAAGCGGAGCCTGCATTCCATACTTAGCCAATTTTTGGATGGCGGGTTCTTGGGATGTCGGGCTAAAATTTGGGCTTATGTTCTTTCTTGCCCTACAAAAAGCACTGATAGTTCCACGATATACAAACTGACAATTGGACTTCTGGACTATTAGAATTTTAAGGGCATTGTGTCCAAAAAATTTAGCATTGGGCCTCTGTTGTTCCGTGGTCTACAAAGAATACCCAGGATTCCGCGATATACAAATTGACAAGAGGAGATCAGACTATTTGAATTGTAAAAAAAAGTGGTAATGTCTGTTATAAAGGTTTGTTGACAAAAAACACAAAAAAAAATAGCATTCATGACTTAGTTTTCTTTAAAAGAAGGGATCGTGGACACAATAGAAATTGAAATTTATGAAATGAAAGGTTCCTGGACAACATAATTTATACATATAGAATATGTAATTTTACAAAGCGGAGCCTTCATTCCATACTTAGCCAATTTTTGGATGGCGGGTTCTTGGGATGTCAGGCTGAAAATTGGGTTTATGTTCTTCCGTGCCCTACAAAAAGCATCGATAGTTCTGTGATATACAAACTGACAATCGGACTTGCGAACTATTAGAATCTTAAGGGCATCCTTTCCAAAAAATTTACCATTCCCTAAATAGTATTCTTTACATATGTTTTACATATGCTCGTGGAAAAAAAATACAAAAAAATAGTAGTAATGTCTGTTACATAGGTTCGTGGAGAAGAGCACAAAAAAAACTAGCATTCCCGAAATAGCTTTTCTTAAAACAAGGGTTCCTGGACACAAGAAATTGAAATTTATGAAATTAAAGGTTCTTGGACAACATAAATTATACATACGAAAGATGCAATTTTATAAAGCAGATATTTACTTTTATACATACGAAATATGTACTTTTATAGAGTATGGGGATGACATTTTATAGAGCATGCACGGAGCCCTGAATTCATACTTAGCCAGTTTTTGCATCTCGGGTTCTCAAGCTGAAAAATGGGCCTCTGTTGTTCCGTGGTCTACAAAGAATACCCATAGTTTCGCGATATACAAATTGACAAGAGGAGTTCAAACTATTTGAATTGTAAAAAATAGTGGTAATGTCTGTTACATAGATTTGTTGACAAAACACACAAAAACAATTAGCATTCTTGACTTAGTTTTCTTTAAAAGAAGGGATCGTGGACATAATAGAAATTGAAATTTATAAATGAAAGGTTCCTGCACATCATAATTTATACATACAAAATATGTAATTTTACAAAGCGGAGCCCTCATTCCATACTTAGCCAGTTTTTGGATGGCAGGTTCTCGGGATGTCGGGCTGGAAATTGGGCTTTTGTTCTTTCGTGCCCTACAAAGAGCACCGATAGTTCCATGATATACAAACTAACATTCAGACTTGTGGACTATTAGAATTTTAAGGGCGTCGTGTCCAAAAAATGTAGCATTCCCAAAATAGTATTCTTTACATATGTTTTACATACGCTCGTGCACAAAAAGCACAAAAAAATAGTAGTAAAGTCTGTTACATAGGTTCATGGAGAAGAATACAAAAAAACTAGCATTCTCGAAATAGTTTTTCTTAAAACAAAGGTTCCTCGACACAAGAAATTGAAATTTATGAAATTAAAGGTTCCTGGACAGCACAAATTATACATACCAAAGATGCAATTTTATAAAGCAGATATTTACTTTTATACATACAAAATATGTACTTTTATAGAGTATGGGGATGACATTTTATAGAGCATGCACGAAACCCTGATCCCATAGTTAGCCAGGTTTCGCATCGCGGGTTCTTGGGCTAGCAGGCTAAAAAATGGGCCTCTGTTGTTCCGTGGCCTACAAAGAATACCCAGAGTTCCACGATATACAAATTGACAAGCGGAGTTCGGACTATTTGAATTGTAACGGCCTCCGTGGAAAGCAAAAAGCAGGACAGGTGGTAAAGATAAAGTAGTGAACACAATTTTATGACATTTATATAAAAAAATTAATAAAACATCTTACATATTCCTGTAAATTTAAAGAAACACACACACACACACACACGTGTGTGTGTGTGTGTGTGTGTGTGTGTGTGTGAAATATGATATGTGAAATTTGAGTGAGTGATTTACCGCATATGTAATTTTGAAAATGACCAGGTAGGGAAAAGTATGCATAATTTATACATACAAAATATGTAATTTTACAAAGTAGATATTTATTTTTATACATACGAAATATGTACTTTTATATAGTATGGGAATGAGATTTTAAAGAGCATGGACGGAGCCCTCATAGCATACTTTGCCAGTTTTTGGATGGCGGGTTCTCGGGATGTGGGGCTAGAAATTGGGCTTTTGTTGTTCCGTGTCCTACAAAAAAGCACTGATAGTTCCACGATATACAAATTGACAATCGGACTTCGGCACTATTTGAATTTTAAGGGCTTCATGTCAAAAAAATTTAGCATTACCGTAGTTTTTTTTACATATGGTCGCGGACAAAAAAACACAAAAAAAATAGTAGTAACGCCTATTACATAGTTTCGTGGAGAAAAACACAAAAAAACCAGCATTGTAGAATTACCTTTCCTTAAAACAAGGGCTCCTGGAGAGAAGAAATTGAAATTTATAATATTAAAGGTCCCTGGACAACATAAATTATACATACCAAAGATGTAATTTTAAAAAGCAGATATTTACTTTTATACATACGAAATATGTACTTTTATAAACTATGGGGATGAGATTTGATAAAGCGTGGACGGAGCCCTGAATCCATAATTAGTCAGTTGTTGCATCGCGGGTTCTGGGGCTAGCGCGCTGAAAAATGGGCCTCTGTTGTTCCGTGGCCTACAAAGAACACCCAGAATTCGATGATATACAAATTGACAACCGGACTTTGGACTATTTGAATTGTAACAGCCTCTATCAGAAACATTCTAAAGGACAGGTGGCAAAGATAAAGTTGTGAACACAAATTTATGACATTTATATATGTGTGTGTGTGTGTGTGTGTGTGTGTGAAATATGATATGTGAAATTTGAGTGTGATTTACCGCACATGTAATTTTGAAAATGACTAGACAGGGAAAAATATGCATCAGAAAAGAAGAGAATTGAAATAAAATAAACAGAATGTCTTCACATTCAGCATAGTTGAAGACAAAAATGTAGCAACGCGTAAATATATGAGGAGACAAAAGAATAGTTTTATTTCGAATATATGAAAAAAAAATACTTTGCTACATATTCGTGGAAATTTAAATACGTTTTTTATATAGATTGGGATTGGGGCTCCCGCGGACCATAAGAGAAATATGTACAAGAAATAGGACTGGAAAGAAGAAGTGGTACATGGTATATTGTAATACCTGAAAAGTAGAAATGGTAAGATATCAGACATTGGTTATAGATTTATATTCAGAAAAGGTTGAATAACTGGATTGATAAAGGAAGGACTATAACTATACACCTATAGGCATGGTACATATAAGTAATTTTGGTATTTGCTTGTTGATGCGTATTCCTATTGATTTTCGTGGCCGACCCGCTTCAATAACTAGACTGATAAAAAAAGAATGTAGAGGAATGTTCCAAGAAGAAATTTTGTTATTTGCTTGCTGATGCATTTTCCCGTTGGATTTTGTCGGGGACCCCTTCAAGTTCTCTTCAATATACCTTCTCAAGGGGGCGACGTTGATGTCATTCTGGATTTTAATGCTGAAAAGTTCATTTTCTAATTCGGTTAGATCAATAGAATAATTATACAGAAACTGATGAATGTGTCCATTCTGCACCGAATAGTGGACTAGCCAGTTGTCCACGTCTTCCTCATGATATTCAAGAATCCTGTAAAAAATTTCTAGAGACAAGTCCTTAAAATTATCAAGTTGTTTATCGAAAGCTTGCTTGGTTAACGCCAATGATTTAACGATTAAGCTGGGGTCCTAGAAGTTGTTTGTCCTTCCGACTAAGTCTATTTTGGCCAGTTTTGTGACTAATGTTTCTTTCTTTGATATTGTTTGCTCACATGAATGGACAATGAGATACATCTGCTTCACCTTTTCTTTCCAGCATGCTTCTAATTGAATGGGTCATTTTGTGGATGGGAGACCATGTTGTCTTCTTATCGTTTCTGGCATGTTATTGACATGAAAGGCAAAACGGATGACTGTGTGCAAATAGAAAGTTTCTTCATTTTAAAAATCCGTCTGTAGAAGTTGGAGCAAGTTATGTGCCTTGCTTCCCACCGAATCCATATTTTGTGATGTTTCCCAGGCCTTAGTAATCAGTTCCATTCTTCTGTTGATATTTTTCTCCACATATCTTCTACAGGATGCTAGGAAGCTGGAGGAGCCTTTTAGATTTGTTGCAGGGGTGCAGGGAGTCGAAGGTATGGCTATTGCCAAAGGATTTCCAAGCAATGGCATAGGAAACAAAGCTTCCTCTAATTCCTTATTCATGTCCTTTAGTTTGGCATTCTCGGCCTCAATGACTCGAACGAAGTCATGAAGAGCATCTTCGGTTGCCATGTGAAGTTGAGAGATTTTCGATGCCTGCATATTGGCAACGTCAAGTTCTGAATGATGTTTTCTTTTCTTATTTTTGACATTTTTCTTTTCAATAATTATTATTTTTTTATTCGCTTTCAAAAACAACACTCTAGAATACGAAGGATTCATCTTCGTCAAAAAAATCGGTATCAACTATGTCCATTGGGCAGCCATGTTGAATTGGGTCTCCGAGTTGATCAAGGTTGCAGAATATGCAATCCAGATCAGCCAAAAGATTCATGTTTTCACCCTAAATTTCGGGCTGGTCCGCCTCCCCTGCAATTCTTTTTCCCTTTTCCTGCACTGGAAGTATGCCAGAACTATCAAATTTATGATGGACTATTAATTTCTGGACCTCGGGTAAGAAGATGTTTAGTGCATCTATACAGAATTGCTGCCAGTAGTTTACTTTGTACTTCACGTCCTTGGCCAACAACTTTCTTCCTTGTAACTGGCCTTTTCTAATTCGGACCCACATGCAGGAGAGAACTTGCTCTATTACTATGCACATTGTTTTGAAAAACAAATTTGTTATGTGACAGGAGAAGCAACCGCTTGAATGTAGCAACTCCCATCGAACTATTTTATGATAACTAAATCGTTTTGTGATATCAGTGCCACGTGCATCTCCATAGAAGAGTGTTGGAAAGTTCATTTCCTCAACGAATCTGTCCTTGAATATTCCAAGTGGACGATGCCCCTCAGCATGTGCAATTTCAACAATCTTGTCTTGCAAATCATGAATACATTGTGAATCAGTGAATCCATGCACCAATGTCTCAATAGGCGTTTCATTCTCTGATTCATCACTTATATCAAATTCACTAGGATTTTCGAAAGTATCTGCAGAGTTGCCATCCTCTTCTGCTAGAACATTGTTCCAGTTGTCATTTATACAAATGTTTTGTGCTTTGTACAGGGCCCTCGAACATAATTCCTTTAATGCTTTCATAACAGCATGCACACGCACTTTGCATGTCTGATAGGCATTTTTGTATCGCAAGCATCTTTTCAGAGCCACGACAATTGTCACTGTATTGTTAATGAATTGTGGCAAGGCTCTTTGCACATCATCTAGTTGAACAAGCACATTAATAATTGATCATGTTAAGCTCATCTGGGGTCGTTTACAGCCCCAAGGCTTGATTTCAGCAAATGCAATTCGGAGAGAGACAAGTCTATCCTGAAGTTTCGTAAGCGCACTTACATCTGGTAGTGGTGCATTACATCTTATTTGCCCAGGGGTTGCAAATTGTGGCAGTTTTCCATGTTAAAGCGACCGTTTGCATGGAAGACAAATTTTGCCACTGGAAAATGCTTTATCGTGCGTTGTTAATTGGAGGTATTCTGCTTGCAAAGCAGCCGTGAAAGAGTTGTTTTTTTTTTTGAAATTCAGTTGCTCACAAATTGCACATGCAATGGAAGGAGTATCTTTAATTTCTTTCATGTACGTCTGTCTTACATTTTTCTTTCGCAAGGAAGTATGGGTAGAAACTGTTTCCTGGTTTTCATTGCGAGTAGTCCATGGTGTTGCTGCTAGCGCACAAAATGTGACAGTTGCATGACCATTCTGGGTATGTGACCGCACATGTTTCTGTTGTTTTGTGCATGGACAAGTTTCTTTAGATTGTGATATGTGGCTTTCTCTCTAATAGGAAGCATGGCAATGTATTTCTTTCTCTCGCGCATGACCTTTTTCAAGTTGTGGTAACTTACTCTACGTTTCTTGCCCAAGGGCACGATGAGCTTATGGCAATTGGGATGAATTTCGCTCTGACCCAAGTGTTGATAACCTAGTCTACATTTTTTGTTCAAGGCCTGTGTGGCCTCATCACAACTGGGACGAATTTGATGCATAGTTTTTTTCAAGTTCTGATAACTTACTCTATGTTTTTTGTTTAAGCCCTGTATGGGCTCATCACAACTGTGATGAATTTCACACATAGTTTTTTTGTTCAAGCCCTCTATGACCATATCACACCCAACAAGAGTTTCATTCTTACTAAAAAGCATGCCGCGCGTATGCAGATTCAATGCGGTTTGGGTGGCATGGACATCCAACCCTGGACGAATTTGACGCATAGTTTTTTTCAAGTTCTGATAACTTACTCTATGTTTTTTTGTTTAAGCCCTGTATGGGCTCATCACAACTGTGATGAATTTCACACATAGTTTTTTTGTTCAAGCCCTCTATGACCATATCGCACCCGACAAGAGTTTCATTCTCACTAAAAAGCATGTCGCACGTATGCAGATTCGATGCGGTTTGGGTGGCATGGACATCCAACCCTGAACCACGGATATGTCAAAGCAAAGGTTCATAATGGATATGTGTTGTATTTGTTTTCAACGAGAGGATGTCAAATGTTCGATCATAATTTGAATCAGTAAACCAGGAATGGATAGTGCCATCTGACAATGCCGACCAGACCCGGATATTTACTCTGAATATCATAGACAACCATTGGAAACAGAATCTGCAGCCCTCTACATTCCCTTTTTCATATGGAAGCGCCATGTTTGCAAGGTATTCCTTCCAAGCTCCAACTGCTAACATATTTTCCAAGAGATATGGCAAAAGGTGCTGATGCAAGCACCTAAAATCCTGTTGGTTGCCGCCTACAATTGCATTGCAAAAGGACTGCATGGTGTAAAGCTGCAACGACTGCACATCAAACTCTGCTGCTACCAAACAACAAATTTCATTAAATAGACTATTTCCACAGTTAGACACAACATTTGTTGCCAGTTGTAAACCATGGCAGTCTATGTGGTGCATACTCCGTTCCCACTGCGATTCAAGGTCTTTGCAAAAGAGGGACAAGTAAATATGAGGTCTTCAACATTGCATATGGACATTTTTCTGTACAAGAGTGGTTCATAATGACCACTGAGACCATTGGTGTCGTGAAACAAGATGCAATATGGATTGTCAGAGGTAGCTTTGTTGAATAGTAGATATCTTCTTTTTCTTGTCAATGACCATATTCCAACCGATATATTCAGCCAGTTAGACAACCACCATATACAAATTTTGTCTCTCCAAAGTCCCCTCTCATGTGCAGACAGAGCTGGAGATGTAGACAACCGCATCTTTGAAAAATACGTAGTGACATCATGTATTCCATGCAACTGCCGAAGAAAATCAGATTCCAGTTCCTATTCATAGGAGTTCAATGCCTCTGCGTTGCCATTTTTTAAACAGGCCAAGAAATAATCTATCAATCCATTGCGCAGCTCGGTCGACGAATACCGGAAATGCAACAGAACCTGGAATGTATCGAAAAGGCAATCCCCTGTAGTGTACGAGAATGCATCCAATCTAAAGAGGCCATTGCTATGCAAAGCCATGTCAATGATGCCATGTATAATGAACTGATTATCTATTTCATACGATTCAACATCTATTACTTCTTCCATCTTCTCAACTTTGATTTTGAAGTTGTTTGTTAGATACTTTCACTTTGTCTGAAAACAGAGAAAAGGGGGAAAAAAATAATAGCACCCCCCCCCCCC
>ML780842.1:1208528-1220231 GCA_009831015.1 Picea engelmannii
GGGTTTTTCAAAACCTATAGACAGATCAGAGAGAGGTTCTCATGGAAGGGCCTCAAACAGGACGTTATGAGACACGTCAGTGAGTGTGTGACTTGCCAGTAGAACAAGTCAGAGCATGCTCTTCTAGCAGGGCTACTTCAACCACTCCCCATTCCAGAGCAGAAATGGGAGAGTATATCTATGGACTTCATCACAGGTATACCCAAGGTCCAGGGTAAGGACTGTATCTATGTAGTGGTCGACAGATTGACCAAGTTTTCTCACTTCTATGCCATTATACCGACAGAGTACAGTGCAGTTCAAGTAGCCAAGCTTTTCTTCAGGGAGGTCTTCAGACTTCATGGGTTGCAGAGGAACATTGTCAGTGACAGGGACAGTCGGTTCATGGGGATATTTTGGAGAGAGTTGTTTCAGTTGGTGGGGACAGAGTTGACACCCAACACCAGCTATCACCCTCAGACAGATGGGTAGACTGATATTGTCAACAAGTGGGTTGAAGGGTATTTGAGGAACTATGTAGGTGGACAATAGAGAACGTGGGTAAAGTGGCTACATTTAGGAGAACATTGCTACAACACCACTTTCCACATGTCCATTGGTATGACACCCTTCCGAGCATTGTATGGATACGATGCTCCCACTTTGGTAGGCTTGGTCTTTGGGGAGAGCAGGGCTCCCAAGGCCAATGATTGGATCATAGAAAGTGAGGAGATTCTCAATTTGTTGAAAGAGAACCTACAAACGACGCAGAACCGACAGAAGATCAGTGTGGACAAGCACGGGATAGAGCATAGCTTTGAGGTGGGAGATTTGATTTTCTTGAGACTCCAACCTTACAGATAATCATCTTTGAAGAAGAGTGGGGCTAAGAAGCTCAAGCCCAGATTTTATGGCCCTTACAGGATCATGTGCCGAGTAGGTGAGGTTGCTTACGAGCTAGAGCTTCCATAGGGGAGCAAGATTCATAACGTGTTCCACGTGTCTTGCCCCAAAAAAGTAGTGGGAAAATTCATTAACACATCAGAGGAGCTTCCCCCTTTGGATGAGGAAGGACAATTGGAGTTAGTTCCGGAGGAGGTTTTGGAGTTTCGAGAGCGAAGACTGAGGAGCAGGTTCATTAGAGAGTGTTTGATCAGATGAAGAGGACTTCCAGTAGAGGATGCTACTTAGGAGAGCGAGTAGGTGTTGCAACACCCTGGACTGGTATTGCTCGAGGACAAGCAATTTTGGGAAGGGAGTACTATAATGTCCCTTTCCAAATAGGAGCTCCAGAGAGGAGGCTTAATGGTCTAAACCACCCCGTTAGACTATAGCCAGGGCCAGAAAAGGGGTAAACAAGGTTACTATAGGTCACTCCAGTCACAGGTGTTATATTCAGAAAGTGACATTGAGCTAAAAAGGGTTAAAAGCACTTTAAGTCATTATGAGCTAAAAATAGAAGTCAACAGTGAATTAGGGTTTCAACAATGATTTAGGGTTTTGGAAGTCAACAGTGATTTAGGGTTTTGGAAAGCTATAAAGGAAGGGTCAACGACCTAATTCATCATTATGCAGATTATGACTTGTCATTGAGGAGAAGAGGCACATCGCAAGAGAGATACTTCAATGGATTCCAGGAGGAAGACACCAGTTGGTTGATTTCGGTGTTGAGAGACACACCCTAGTCACCGGGAAGATCATTCAGGTCTTCTATCATTCTTTAGCAGTAGTTACACAACATTCAGCAGCAAGGGCACATTCATCCAGAGTGAGGGCGCAGCTTCTGAGAGGGTTCTTTAGTCGACTTATCCCATCCAGGGAGAATTCTAAGATTTCCCTCCGACCCATTTGAGAGGAAGACAAGGCACATCTTTTGCTTGGTTCCTCATCATATTCCGACGGAGGAATCAACTGGGGCACATTTTCCAGACTTGGACGTGTGACACTTTTGGTGGATACATTTGGGGTTCCAGAGCGAGCATCATGCCATATTCAGGGAAACCCTTCCGACCCATTTCCTAGTAGACCAAGGTGGTCATTTTGAGACACATCTCATCCGATTCCGACGGTGGAATCACTAGGGCACATTTTGCCAGAGAAAGAGGGGCACATTCCCCTAGGGGGATCCATCCAGGGTCCAAACTCACCAACAAAAGGGTCTGACAGTTACCGGTACTGAGGAATAGAGCAGGGCGCATCATTTAGGATAGTTTCCAGGCCATTCCGAGAAGTATATCTCCCAGGGAAAACTTTCCAGACTTCCATCAGTTACCGTAAGAGTTGCCATAGTCCCAACGCATCCATTGATTCTGCAGTGCTCCCATATTTCGGGTATTATCTTTTAGTTGCTTATTTGTATTTCGGCTAAGATCCTTTGTCTATTGATCTAGTCGAGTATTGTCAGTTTATTCAGCCACATTCAGCCACTTTGTAATCCACAGAGATATCATAATACAACTTTGCAGTCCTTTGTCACATTTATTATTTGTATGATCATTTATATGTTGTAAACCATTGATCCTACACACACATTAGTAGCGTTTCCTAAACTAGCCAAGTCAAGAACATTACATTCACGCCCTATTTGGAAGCAAAATACCTCCGCCTAATAGAAAATGATAAAACATTTTCCAGCGGCGAAATTTGTTTTCCATGCAAACGGTCGCTTGAAAATGGAAAATTGCCACAGTTTGCAATGCCTGACCAAATAAGATGTAATCCACCACTAATAGATGTAAGTGTGCTTATAGAGCTTGAAGAGAGACTTGTGTCTTTGCGAATTGCATTTGCACAAATCAGACCCTGGGGCTATAAACGACCCCAAATGGGCTTAACGAGATCAATTATTAATGTGCATGTGCAACTAGATTTTGTGCAAAAATCCTTGCCACAATTCATTAGCGATACACTGACAATTGTTGTGGCTCTCAAAAGACGCTTACAATACAAGAATTCATATCAAATAGGTAAAGTGCGTGTGCATGTTGTCATGAAAGCATTAAAAGAATTATGTTCCAAGGCCCTGTACAAAGCACAAAACATTTGTATAAATGACAACTGGAACAATGTTCTCAGAGAAGGGGATGACAGCTCTGCACAGACTCTCGAAATTGCAAGTGAATTTGATACAAGCAATGAATCGGAGACTGAAACACTTGCTGATACGTTGGTACATGGATTCATTGATTCACAACGCATTCGTGACTTGCAAGACAAGATTGTCGAAATTGCACCTGTTGAGGGACAACGTCCACTTGAAATATTCAAGGACAAATTTGCATAGGAAATGAACTTCCCAACACTATTCTATGGAGATCCACATCCCAATGACATTACAGAACGATTCAGAGATCATAAAATAGTTCGATGGGAGCTTCTACATTCAAGCAATGACTTCTCCTATCACATAACAAATTTGTTTTTCAAAACAATGCGCATAATAATAGAGAAAGTGCTCTCTTGCATGTGGGTGCAAATAAGAAAAGGTCAGTTGCAAGGAAGAAAGTTGTTGGCCAAAGATGTCAAGTACAAAGTAAACCTAGCAAAAATCTTGAAATCTGATATTGGATACATAGATTTCAAAAACATTCGCATCTCTCCTGACTATTTGCAACAAAACAAGAAAACTATTTTTGCAATGATCCAGCAATTGGGACCGCCAACATTTTTCATCACATTTACAAGTGCATAGCATTGTTGGGATCCATTGGTGGCTGCAGTATCTGACTTGCATAAGAACAGGAAACGTAAAAAACAAACAGATACACTGGAAAATGATAGCATTGACTACCTCATAAGAAAAGACCCAGTGACATGTACTCGCTACTATAGACATAGAATAAGTGCTTTGAGACAATTGATATGCCATGATGATACGTTTTTTAGAAAAATATCGGACTACTTTTTTTGTGACTGAATTCCAGAATAGGGGGAGTGAACATGACCACGCACTCTTGTGGATAGAGGGTGCACCGGTCTATGGAGCTGACAACAACTCATAGATCGAATAGTTTGTGGACAAATACATAACATGCAACACATATCATTTGTATCCAGAACTTGCCAAAGTTCACAGACATTATCATACAAAAAGTTGTAAAAAAAGGAAAAACTCACATTGCAGATACAACTTCCCCATGTTGCCAATGAGAACAACAAGAATCATAGAGCCACTTAGTTTAGAGGACAATGATGTAGTTGATAAATCTAGATCATTGTTCACATTTCTAAAACAACGAGACTTTGATGGGTTAGCTTCGATGATTTCTTGACACATCTAAAACTAACAGAAGATGAGTACATCCAAGCCATACAATGTACGCTTAAACAACCAACAGTTTTCCTTAAACGAAAAATTTCCCATATCTGGAACAACAGTTTCTCCAAGGAAATGCCAGTTATGTGGAATGCAAATACAATGCGCAGTATGTCCTCAATGCATATTCTGCAACATCATACTGTACCTCGTATATGACAAAGGTTGACAAATCCATGACAAGTGCATTCAAAAGAATACAAAAAGAACATGAAAGAAGTCATGTTGATGCTATACAAATAATACACACGCTTGGTAATACATTACTTAATCTTCAACAAATGTCTGCTCAACAAGCAGTCCACATTTCACTTTCCCTGCCCCTCAATAGTAGTTCAAGAAAATGTGTCTTCATAAACACATCTCCACTTGAGAAACACACATTTGTGCTTAAACCACTGTCTTTGCTACAACAAGAGCTTGACAATTCAGAGGACGTGCTCTGTCGCTCTATTATTGATTATTACCTCCAACGTCCATCTCCTATTAAGCATATCTGCTTAGTAGAATTCCTATCGCATTACAAAAAAAATGGTGCAACCATATCAAAAAGAAAAAAATCGTCTGTGATACAGTTTTTCAAATACAACAAACATGCTGACTAAGAAAACTATTGTCGAGAAAAACTAATGTTATATGTTTCGTTCGATGAAAACGAAAGAACATTAAAACATAACTTCCCTACATGGGAAACTGCGTATGTTGCCTCTGAGACTATAGTGCAAACCAATGAATCTAGATTTACTTACAATGTTAATCCAATATGGGGTGATCTATAAAGTGCACTTAATGAACTAGAAAACCCTGACAATCTTGATCAGACATTCACAAACCAAAAAACAACTAGAACTCCCTGCGAGTCCTATGAGTTGCAAGCAGATTTGCCTCGTCCTCAAGCATGCAACATTGAAAAACGTATCAATCTTGGTTTCCAAGTCACAAAACATCATTTCCTTATTGAAAATAATGAATACCACATAATCAGACGTCTATTGAATCGAGAACAACAAACAATTCTAAAGGACATTGTGCTTAAAAAACACTTGAACATGCACACTCATGTGCACTTGTTCCTTACAGGCGGAGCATGAACAAGGAAGACATTCACAACTAAAGCACTATTCCAAATGCTTATACGAATCTATGATTCAAACAATTCTTCTGATCCTATGAAACCAAAGGGCTTAATAGTTGCATATACAGGAAAAGCTTCATATAATGCAGGCGGGACAACGGTCCACTCTGCATTTTGTATGCCTTTTAACAAGTCACAGTTTCTTCCACTCAACAAGGAAATGTTAGATACCTTGTCTAAGCTTTATGACGAACTACAACTTGTCTTCATAGATGAGGCATATTTGATTGGAAGTCGCTTCTTGTATTCCATTGACAACCGGCTAAGAAACATAAAACATGTGCACACGAAATACTTTGGAAACATTGACATGATATCCTGTGGGGATCTTTACCAGGCACAACCCATCCAAGATTCTTAGATATTTGAACAACCTACAGTCAACATGCAAACAGTGACCCATGACTTCTGAAAAGATAATATTAAATGCTTTGAATTGCATACTATAATGCGCCAGATAGATGAAACATTTATTGCAATTCTGAATAGAATGCAGACAAACAACCAAACACATGATGACTTAACATATATCAATTCGAGGTGCATGCGACCTGCACCAACATACCCAACCTTCCCTTACCTATTCTACACGAATAGGGATGTTGCAATGCATAACAGGTTCATGCTATCTCTCATGCCTGGTGATGATATCATCATCAATTCAATTGACCTCGAAGAAGACAATCATGGAAATGTGCCACATCATGAACATACAACCACTTTACCTTTGCAACGTGTCCTGAAAGTAGACATGCTGGTTGAAATATATGCCTGCAACTATGATTCACAAGATGGCTTGGTCAATGGTGCAAATGGAATACTCAAAGGCTGTACCAAAACAAAAAAACTTGATGTCCTCTGGATAAAGTTCCATGAACCGCATATAGTCCACCGACAAGCAAACAAGTTGGCTTATCTATATAATTCAAACACTACAAGTGATTGGACACTTATCTTGCGAATAGCAAAACCAGTATCGACATCAACAAAGACAGGTCGACTGAAGATTCAAAAATAGTTTCCAATTAAACTTGCATGTGCACGTGCAGTCCACAAATCACAAGGACTAACACTTGATAGTGTTGCATTTGAGCCTGTTGGAATTCGAATGCATGGACTTGTATACACAACATTACCTCGTGTCAGAAGTATAGACTCCTTGTATTTGCTAAGTCCTATTACAAAATATAACTTCAAAGTTAAACACAAAGTTGATATTGAAATGCAACACCTCAGGACTACCGCAAAGTGGCATTTGGAGTATGATTACTAATCCATACAAACAAATTCATCTGTATCAATTCTCTCACTTAACACACGCAACTTACATGCACATATGGATGACATACTCAATGACTATGACACAATGCAATCCGATATTATGTGCTTACATGAAACATACATGGCATTATGCATGCAAAACAAACAATTTTCAAATCATAGTTGCATATAGAGTTACATTAAACATGGGGTGATGATATTGTTAAAAAACCATGTAACAATTTTGGAGCATATGCATTTCGAAGAAAGCAATGTTGAGATGGTGCTTGCAAAAGTATTGTTCAATGGATCGGAAATTGCAATACTTAATCTCTATGCCGCTCCCCATGCAACATTGTCTAACATACTAAATGTTCTTTCCAATGCATTGGAGCATTTGCATCTGAACAAAACCATTGTCATTATAGGAGACTTCAATATTGACATGTTACAAAATAATGCCAGAACAAAAGTATTGGAAAACTAAATGTGTAAATACAGTTTCCACTTTCTTTTGAACAACACAAGGAATGTACAAAACGCACTTATTGACCATGTATGGTCGAATGTGCCCATTTCTTAGTACATCGTCTTTATCTTAAACACATACTGGTCTGATCACGATACAATTGGTATTGCACTTGAATTATGAGAGATACATCAAACATATTGCAAAATCATATTTCTATGTTTCAAAGCATATATGTTTACCTTGTTGCAGAAAACCAAGTTATCCAACTTCTTAGTTTTGCCTGGTTTGTACACATACTGGTATGATCACGATACAATTTGTATTGCACTTGAATTATGAAATATACATCAAACATATTGCAAAATCACATTTCTATGTTTCAAAGCATATATGTCTATCTTGTTGCAGAAAACCATGCTATCCAACTACTTAGTTTTACCTGCTCTGTAATTGATTTTGGGCACAAACTTTTGAAAAAAATTATATATACACAATCATGGATAAACAAAAAAAAACAAAAAAACAAAAACGACATATTCTTCTATCACTATCTGTTACTCTATTCCTTTTATTCTATTTTATTTACTCTATGTACACATTCCTTGCTTTTTTCTTTACATGTGAACTTATGTTCTTGTCCATTTTGTTTTGTGCTTTTTTTCATAGAACCAAAGTGGAGAATTGGACATGGCAGAGAAGTCTTAACCAAAAGTTTAGAAGAATCCATGCAAAGGTGCATATTTCTACCCGTGTTCCACATCCAATTGTTTTCATTTACTCTGTCTATATTTGTTACACTAATTTGCAGCTCTATTATTTTTTTCCTTGGATACTCCATATCTTCCTGTATATTGAATTTTCTTTATTTCAATTCTAATTTCTGTGCTGTTGTATTCAAATAAATAAATTTGTACTCATATTTTTTTCATGTGTTCCTACGTAGCAACTTGCTTTGATGTCCATTGTATTATCTATGTTGCTAGTTTGAAACAAGAACACAGTCGTTGGGCACAAGGATGGATTGCAATATGTAGCAGCAAATACAGTGAATAAGCCCGAGACTTCATTGGTATGGTTGCAAAAAAACTTTGATCTGCATACGTTCTCCAATTTGTCCAGCTATATGTTTTTCCCATAGTTGATGTGTTTCTATGGTTGGATAATTATCACACTATTGTGTTGATCTGTAACCCATAGAGTTCTTTGATTCCTTTCTTTTTTCTCTTCTATACATATTCGTTCTCCCTTATCTTCTTCCTCTCTATTATTCATTTCTGGTTATATACTTATTCCCATGTCCATCCTTGCGGGTTCCCGGGATGGCGGAGTGACAAATTCCATGTCCATCTATATCTTTACATCACGAGTTCGACCGACCGCCGTTCATTTTCATACTTGGCGAATTTTATGCTCGCAGGTTCCTACGTAAGTGCCATCGAACTCTCATACCCCATGTTCGTTGTATACATCTAGCACCCGAAACTTCAGTTATCTACAATTCGACCCACGAATCGAACCCCCAAGCCTCACTCTACCTACGATGACTCCATCTGAATGCTTGCATATAAATGTACCAAGTCATATATTTTGACTATTGCTTGCTCCCTTTATTTTTCCTATTCTATCCTTATGCATTCTTCCCTTTTCTTCTTTCCCTGTATTATCTATTTATGGTTCTATGCTTAGTCACATATTTATGCTCGCGGGTTCCTGGGGTGGCTAAGTGAGAAAATCTACATCCGTCTATATTTCCACATCACGCGTCTAGCTGACCGCAGTCCATTTCAACACTTAGAAAATTTTATGGCCACGGGTTCCCCTGAAGCCATTATCGAATTCGCATGCCCCGTGTTCGGACATACATCTTGTACACAAAACTCAGGTTATTTACAATTTGACCCCATACTCCTCGAACTCGCAAGCCTCACTGTGCCTACGATAACTTCATCTGACTGGCCCGCCTTTCCATACTTAAGATCAAGTGTTGTTCTATGACGCATAAAGTTCTTTATTCCCTTTTGTTTTTTCTTCTATACTTTTCGCTTTTTCCCTTTTCTTCTTCCCCTCTATTATCTGTTTTTTGCTTTTATACACAATATAGTCACATGTCTATGCTCGCGGGTTCATGGGGCTTCGGACTCAGAAATTAAATATCTTCGCATCACAAGTCCGACCGGTTGCTATTTGTTTCAATACTTGGGCAATTTTATGCTAGCCGGTTCTCAGCTAGGCCCTATGGAACTCCCATGCCCCGAACTCTCATGCCGCATAGTCGATGTATTTCTATCGCTTGACAATTATCAGACAAAGTGTTCGTCTATCGAGCATAAAGTTATTGGCTCTGTTTCTTTTTTTACTCCTCTATACTTAGTCACATTTCTATGATAGCAGGTTCCCAGATGGCGGACTCACAAATTCTATATCCATCTATATCTTGACATCACGAGTCCGACCGATCATTTTTGTTTCTTTACTTAGCCAATTTTATGGTTGCGGGTTCCCGGGTAGGTGTTATCGAACTATAATGTACCGTGTTCGAAGTATACATATTGCATCCAAAACTTGGGTGATCTACAATTCGACCTCTATGATAGCAGGTTCCCAGGTGGTAGACTCACAAATTCTATATCCATCTATATCTTGACATCACAAGTCCGATCGATCGCTTTCGTTTCCTTAGCCAATTTTATGGTTGCGGGTTCCCGGGTAGGCATTATCGAACTCTCATGCATCGTGTTCAGAGTATACATATTGCATCCAAAACTTGGGTGATCTACAATTCGACCTCTATGATAGCGGGTTCCCAGGTGGCGGACTCACAAATTCTATATCCATCTATATCTTGACATAATGAGTCCGACCGACAACTTTCGTTTCCTTACTTAGCCAATTTTATGGCTGCGGGTTCCCGGGTAGGCGTTATCGAACTCTCATGCACCTTGTTTGGAGTATACATATTGCATCCAAAACTTGCGTGATCTACAATTCGACCATGGACTCCCACGTTCAAAAAAGTACCAAAGCATTTTTGACTCCCGTCCATCCCCGCCACCTTCGTCCCTTCCCAATGCACATTAACTATGATTTAACTAGTGACAACTCATCACAGATGTTCGAAAAGATTGGCATAAATACGCGGAAAGCTCGAGGACATCTCCCATTAAAATGCATTAATGGGAGAATATTATGGAATCTGATTAGTTTCTTATTTTAGTTTTTTTACAGCATCAACATAGCAAGAATGCAATATCAATTCGGAAAAATGGTTATTTACCTTAGACTTTTTGAAAGAATTCTACCCCAGCTTTCCATACTTAGTGGATTGTTCAGCTCATGTTTTCATAGATTCACAGGTACACAAAAGTTCCGGAGCAGTTTTCGTTGCCATCCATCCTCGCCAACTTCATGCTCTTCCCAATGCACATTAATTATGCCTTTATTAGTCACGACTCACCAGACACATCGAAAATATTGGCATTAAAAAGCGAAAAGGTCGAGGACATATAGAATTAAAACACATTGAACCAAGATTTATCGGAGATTATATTATGATGTTGCACCATCCATTTTAAATACTATGACAAGAAAAGGAACAACTAACTTGACAACATTTCTCTAGAGATATCCTTAATATTTTCGGGCGCGAGGACCACAGTTTTCACTGCTCCATAGCTTATGACAACTACTACTCATCCCCTTCTACCCGAAAGAAAGTTATCTCAACATATGGAATTGCAGCTGTTAAAACATAACTTGATTTTTTACCTTAAGGATAAAAAATGTTGGTATCTTTGAGTCTTTGCATTATATAAATTTTTTAAAAACGAAACTTTTCATCTCCGATGAATTCGAAATGCCTTTGTGATTCATTTTTTGGAAAAAGAATGGTTAAAATTTAAACGAACGTATGTTCCAAATACTCTTTCAAATAATATCTTAAATGAACAGTAATGATAAAACTTAAAGAAGTGTTAAATTCATATCGGGATATCAGGATTCGCAGTTTTGAAATAACAATTTTCAATACAAATCAAATAGCGAAACCCCGATCCCCGATTTCCTGATACATTAATCCTTGATTAATCCATCATTTATTTAATTCACATTTAAAAAAGGGTTCTAAAACTTTAAGTTAATCATATCGGGAAATCGTGATTCGCGAGTTTGTGAGAACAAAGGAAATTGTCATCGCATTCCCCGATTTCCCGATCCCCGATTTCATTTTATTCTTAAAAGAGTTTGAAATTAATCTAACTACCGTTAAACATAATTAAGAGCAATTAATCATATCGGGAAATCGCGATTCACGATTTTGCGAACAACAATTTTCATATCATTGAATTTTCCAATTCCTCGATTCCCGATTTCCCGATTTCTGAGCTCTTGATTAACGAAACCTCGAAAAGGTAATCCAGATTAATAAAGATAATAATAGGGTTTTGACTAAATAATACATCGCGATTTCGGCGATCGGGGTTTTTCGGTGATTTATTTCCTTGACATCGAAAGTTCTGAAACCCCGATGAAAGAGTTTTCATTTCA
>ML780843.1:0-39800 GCA_009831015.1 Picea engelmannii
TCTTGAGAGTCTTAAATCTTTTGGAGTTAGGTCTTTATTAGATGATCTAGTTGTTTACCATCCATAAGTATTGGTGTTAATTCGTAATACTTGCTCACACTCTAAAACCTTGAGTTTTTTTTGGAGTTAAACCTGTTTACCATTGGTGAGTTTCACGTGCGAATCTTCCTAATAAAAAAATTACTATATCACTTTCATTTTAATGTCATTTTAGTGAACTTTTGAAATTGAAATCATGTTTAAAAATTTTAATCTTAAATTTTCAATTTAATTGATTTAATAATCACTTCAATCTTATAATAATTTTCAACCTTCAATTTATTTATTTAAAAATCACTCCAATCTATTTAATTATAACACAAAATAAAATATTTACACACATTTAACCTTTACTAAACTTCATTCCAAAATTAAAACAAACATAAATAAAATCACAATCTCAATACATGGTAATTGTGTTATCCCCCTTATTCAACAACCACAACTTCATACTTGAAAGGGAACATTTATTTATAAAAACAGTTAATATTCACATCATACTTTTTTCAAAAACTAAAATCAGCACTCAAATGTTGTCATAAGAGCATACTTAAAGGTAACATTTCTCAAACAGTTAAGATTCGCACGATACATTTTTCAACTGAAATCATCACTCAAATGTTTGAATATTATATGTTTGAATTGAATATTAAATTCCATTTCATGAAGTCATCCTACTCTCAGTTACTCAACCCAATGGTTCATGTGTTATTCACTAATTGAATCCGATTCATAAAGTGGCATCATTGGGGTTCATGTGTTATTTACTAATTGAATCCGATTCTTAAAGTGGCATCCTTTCAACCCCCAATGCTTTATGTGTTATTCACTAATTGAGTCCGATTCATAAAGTGGCATCCTTTCATTCAATTATTCAAGTGTTATTATTAATTCAATATCTATGTCATATACTACTTAGAAATTTAATTATATATTTAAACACAATGTTTAGTTATATATCTAAACACAATTATTGGAACATCATATAACTCGACAACTTGAACTCAATATTCATTTATCATAATTCAAACTTTATTCACAAACCTATATATTTGGAAAACATCATCTCATTATAATTCAAACTTTATTCACAAACCTATATATTTGGAAAACATCATCTCATTAGGTTTTAAGAATAACAAAAATTTTAAGAAATTATTTATAAGTAGTAAAGATAAAATTGATCAATGTTCCACGAAGAAGTTTACCAAATTCCTAGTATTTGTGGAAAGTTTAGCATTGGCAAAATTGATAGGTCCATTAAGACCTATCTTAAAGGACATATAGCTTATACATTTCACAATCACATCACTAAATAAGTCAACTATTGTCAAACAATCCCACAAGTCTAAACACCTCCTCTTCTTTAACCAAACTAAATTTCTAGCATTAGTAAATTATTACTCATCATGTATCATGGGTGAAACCCTTGAAATAAAAAATCATCCTAACAATCTTAATAAAGAAGATTGCTATAAACTTATCTAATCTTGAAAACCTAGTATTAATTGTATATGTTAATATAATTTCTCTCTCTAATCTCTATTCTTCCTAGTGAGTTCCTATTCATTCTTCTCTACTTTAGCATTTCTTCTTTCTTCCTTTGTTCTTTATTATTATTATTATATCTTCGTTTTCTATAAATTATCTCCTCTTGACATATTTTAATTATAATTTCTCTTTCTTTCTTAAATTATGGCTTACCAATTTATAACTTTAAAATATGGGTACTACTCACATTTTATCATCTTCCTTATCTTTATTTTTTTATTTAATTATTTCCTTATAATTATTCTTTTTTTTTCATTCATATCCATGGTCCATTTCTTCTAATGATCATTATCATGCTTGTTATTAATTTCTTTCCTCCAAAAAAAAATTTAAACCTTCTTTCCATTTCTTCTAATTATTTTTTAGCCTCCTTTTCCATTTCCTCTAATTATTTATTTATTTATCCTTTATTTCTCTATCTTTAAATCTGATTTCTCACTTTTTTTACTATCACAATAACTCCACTTTCATCCTCCTCATTCTTTTTCTTTGATCTTAACCCCCACTTTTTAGCTATATTTATTCATTAAAATATTTTACTTCTTTAAATATCCCTCTTAGAGTATTAATGCCATTTTATTAATTTAACCAAGTTCCCCACCTTCTAATTTGAACATATCTTAATATTGTATTAATATTATTTTATCTGTACATTAATATTATTTTGTAACCATTAATAGTTTTTGCATCCTAATTTTTTTTACACAAAGTTTTATTAATTTTTACCATTTTAAAAGCTTTATATGGTTTTCCTAATAATAGGTGTGTTGAAACGGTTGACAACAAAACCCTTCTTCCCAGGAACAATCATCAATCTTAGCTCTGTTTTTGTAGATTTTGTTGCGTAGGTGTCAATTCTGTTGGCGCATGCAGAGGAGAGCATTTACTGCTCGGTTATTAATTTGTTTTGCTATGACTGTAAAAACTTGACACTATAAGACTATATAATCTCCATTGAATGATAATGAGATAACATCGATACCTGCTTGGTGGACGTAGCCCGGGGTTGGACGAACCACGTCAATGAATGTGTTTTATTTTTCCATTTGATATGTGTGTTTGTTGCATATTAATTAAAGATTGTGGATGTCTAATTAACAATTGGTATCAGAGCTCCGGTTGGAGATCCGTGAGGCCAAGAGAATCGTGGTGCAAGATTGCGAAGTGTGTGGAGGGTCCATGCACATTTGGTTTTTCAATTGACAGTCTTCAAGGTCATGGGAGTCAATTGTTCATGGAGGAGGAGCATTGATGCAGAGCAATATTTTGTTCACATCAACACTGGTGAGTCAGTGTGTGGGGAGGGAGGTTTTAAGACCAGCATTGTACTCCAGGCTTTAAGGGTGCGCGGATTCTCTACTAGACTTACGGTGTTTTCTAATCTGAAATCAACGATGGCCTCTAATGTTAAAGGGTCCACTGGTCTCTAAAGTTTTTATGTACATTTTTTTTAATTACTGTATTTTTCTCCTTATGAGATAAAGATCGACAACGTAATCTCTCGGTTATCTTTTTTTGATTGTCATTCCAATTTTTTGTATACAATATGAAGGACTTTCCATAGAAGGAGTTTGTAGTTAGATTTTGGAATGTGTAGAAGAATCAAGAAATGTGTGTAAGTATTATAAAATTCATTGTCGAGAAGCAACAAAGCGACTAAAATGGAGAAAACTCAAAGTGATAAATTCGAAATCAAGAAGTTCAATGGAAAAAACAATTTTGAGATCTAGAAGGTCAAGATGCACGATTTGCTCGTGTAACAAGGTGTGTTGAAGGCGCTTTTGGGAAAATCAAAGAAACCTGTGACCATTTCAGATGAAGAGTGGGAAGAGATCAATGCGAGAGCACTGAGTTCCATATGTCTTTGTTTGGAAGATGATGTTCTGTTCAACATTGTTACGGAGAAGAAAACAACCAGTTTGTGGACAAATTTGGAAAGCTTGTATATGATGAAATCTTTGATGAACAAGATCTTCTTGAAAATACAATTGTATAGTTTTTTCATGAAGGAAGGTATGAAAATAACTGATCATTTAAATAATTTTAATACTCTTTTAGTCCAGTTGACTAGCATGGGAGTGAAATTTGAATCTGAAGATAAGGCGATTACATTATTGTGTTCTTTGCCCGAGTCATGGGATCACTTTGTTACCTCTATTAGTTCCAGTTCAACAGAAAGTATTGAGTTTGATGTTATTGTTGGAGCTTTATTGTCTGAGGAAGCAAGGAAGAAATCCAAATTTGAAACCTCTACATCTGAGGCGATGGTGATCAGAGGAAGACCCAAAGAAAGAGGACATGTTCAGAGGGATTTCTCTCGGTCAAAATCGAAGGGAAAGAAGAGGAAGCTTAAGTGTTGGTTTTGTGGCAAATATGGACACCTGAAGAAGGATTGTTGGAAGAAACAAAAAGCCTCCAAAGAAGATCCTCCAAAAGAGACGAAGGAAGCAAATGCAACCGAAACAGGTTCAACAATAGGTTCAGGTATGACTGATAAAGTTTTATCAATTAGTGTTGTTTCACGACATGATCAACAATGGTTATTAGATTATGGTGCTTCAAATCACACATGTCTTCATAAACACTAGTTTATTACTTACCAGTCTATAGATGATGGAATTTTTTAGATGGGAAATGATATATCATGTAAAGTTGTGGGAGTTGGTAGCATTCGAATTAAGATGTTTGATGGATCTATTAAGATACTAACTGATGTGAGACATGTACGTAAGATAAGGAAGAACCTAATCTGTTTGGGAGTCTTAGATACTGGAGGATATAAAAGTATTTTTCAAGGTAGAGTTATGAAGGTCTACAAAGGAATCCTATTGGTCATGAATTCAAATAAGTTTGGAAACATGTTTCTGTTAGAAGGAAGAACTGAGTCAGATCATGCGACAAATGTATCTGAGAATGACAATGATTATGTTTGAATGTGGCATCAGCAGTTGTGCCATATGAGCGAAATACAATATTATCTGATCTCAAGTTACTTCCTAATCTAAAGTATTTAAAGTTAGATTTATGAAAGCACTATATTTATGGAAAACAAAATAGGCAGAAATTTAAAATCAAAAGACACACCAGCGAGGGAATCCTTGACTATATCCATTCTGATGTTTGGGGACCATCCCCTACTATTTCATATGGAGGATCATCATGTTTTGTTACTTTTATAGATGATTTCTCTAGGAAGGTTTGGATCTATATGTTGAAGAGAAATGATGATGTATTTACTTTCTTTAAGCAGTTGAGAGATTTAGTGGAAAAGATCATTGGTAGGTCCATTAAATGTTTAAGAACTGATAATGGTGGTGAATTTACATCAATGGAATTTAAGAACTATTGCAAGGAGTTTGGTATTGATAGGCATATAACCACTATCTATACTCCTAAGAAAAATGGAGTTTTTGAACGCATGAACATGACTCTTCTAGAGAGAGAAAGGAGTATACTTAGTAACTCCAACTTGCAGTAGCAACTGTGTGTAGAAAAGTAACTACAACTTGTTATCTGGTGAATCGATCACCATCAACATAAATAGAGTGCAATATTCCTTAATATGTATGGATAGTTCACCCTTGTAATTATTCTAATCTTAAAGTTTTTGGTTGTGAAGCCTATGCTCTAATTCTGAAACATCAACGTTCTAAATTAGATCCAAAATAAATAAAAAAAGGCTTATCTTTGTTGGATATGGTGATGGTATTAAGGGGTATAGGCTGTGGGATCCTACTGCCCACAAAATAGACATTAACACATATGTAATATTTGATGAATATTCTCTCATCAAATCAGATGCAGATGTTCAAATGAAACAGGTATAAGTACTGAAATATCAACAGATTCAGTTTGAAACTCGTTCAACTATATATGAAAGTGAACATGAAAACGTTTCTAAAGATGTTCATGAAGAGCTTCTTGCAGAAGAAAACATGGATGATGATGACAATCAATAGATTGTGTATGAGCCACAAACTTCCCTAAGGAGGCCTACACGGGTCAAAGTTCCTCCAAGAAGGTATGATGATTTTGTTTCATCAGTTTCTTTAAGTACTAATGATGATGAACCTTCATTCTATCAGGAAGTTGTGGAGGGTTCTAACCGTAAAAAATGGATATAAGAAATGACGGATGAAATGAATGCTTTAGCGAAGAATGCTACATGGGACTTGGTAGAACTTCCAAGAGACAAGAAAATTGTAGGTTGCAAGTGGGTCTACAAGATGAAGAAGGGAATTGATGATAAGGTAGAAAGGTACAAAGCGAGGTTGGTTGCAAAAGGATATTCTCAGAAAGAAGGTATTGAATTTCATGAGATTGTTTCACCAGTTGTTAATATTGTTTCAATTCGAATTGTGTTAGCATTAGTTGTGTCACTTGATTTGGAGTTGGAGCAACTAGATGTTAAGACTAATGTCTTACATGGATATTTGGATGAGGATATTTACATGGAAAAACCTGAAGGGTTTGTTCAGAATCACAACAAGAAATTTGTTTGTAGGCTCAAGAAATCATTGTATGGTCTGAGGTAGTCGCCCAAACAATGGTACACAAAATTTGACTCTTTCATGATGATCCCGAATTTTACAAGGAGTGAGTATGATCATTGTGTCTACTTTAAGAAATTGAATAATGGCATATTCATTATCTTAGTATTGTATGTTGATGATATGCTTTTAGCAAGAAAAATCATAACTTAGATCAATAGGTTTAAGGCTCAAATGGATAGGACATTTGATATGAAAGATCTAGGAGCAACAAAGCAAATTTTGGGCATGGAGATATTCATAGATAGGAGGAATGGTAAGCTTTGGTTGTCACAACATAATTATGTCGAGAAAATACTTTTGAGGTTTGGAATGAACAATGTGAAACATTTTTTTGTACCTTTCGCTTCACATTTTAAGCTTTCTTCAAGTTTATGTCCTAGTACAAAAAAATAAAAGGAACATATGTCTCGAATAACGTATGCTAATGCAGTAGGAAGTTTAATGTATGCGATGGTTAGTACAAGACCAAACATTTCACATGCAGTTGGGGTTGTCAACAGATATATGGAAAATCTAGGTAAAGAGCACTAGGCAACAATGAAATTGATGCTTTGGTATCTGAGGGGAACAAGTAATTACTATATCACCTATAATGGTGGTTTTGAGTTAGTCTGTGGATATGTTGATTCTAATTTTCCAGGTGATCTGGACAAAATGAGGTTAACTTCAGGATATGTCTTTACTCTTGCAGGTGGAGTTATTAGTTGGATGTCAAAGATATAGGGCAGTGTTGCCTTATCCACTACAGAAGAAAAACACATAGCTGGTTCACATGCTTTCAAATAGGTGGTTTGGTTAAAAGGTTTGTTTGGTGATTTTGGAAGGATGAAGGAAAAACTAAAGCTACTTTTTGATACTCAAAGTGTTATTCACTTGGAGAAGAATCCAGCCTACCATAGTAAAACTAAACATATTCCTATTAAGTACCATTTTGTAAGACATGTCATCGATGAAGGTGGATTTTCTCTTGAAAAAGTTCATACAAAAGAGAACTGCACAGACATGTTCACAGAACTAGTACTTTTAGAGAAGATATGAAGGTGCTTGGCTTATCTTGGCTTGCAGAAAAGGTGATGAACAAAATAATGAGAAAGGTATCATATAAGTTTGTTGTGAAGGTGGATATTGTTGAAATGGTTGACAACATAACCCTTCTTTCCAGGAACAGTCATCAACCTCAACTTTGTTTTTGCAGATTCGATTGTGTAGGTGTCAATTCCATTGACACATTTAGAGGAGAGCATTTACTGCTCGATTATTAGTTTGTTTTGATAGGATTGTAAAAGCTTGACACTATAAGAATGTATAATCTCCATTGAATGATAATGAGATAGAATCAATACTTTATTGGTGGATGTAGCCCGAGGTTGGGAGAACCATGTAAATGACTGTGTTTTATTTTTCCATTTGATATGTGTGTTTGTTGCATATTAATTAAATATTGTGGTTATCTAATTAACAAGGTGGAGTGTCCACTCCAAAGGTTGGGATGTTTGAAAACTATATCAAATTTTAATTTCAAAAGTTATAAACATTACATTTACAACCATAATCAATAACCATCATTAATTACAGATATGTTGACAAGTCAAAATACATTTTTTCTTCCTAATATAAAGTATTCTCCGAGCTATTAGGTGTAGGTACTTGTTCCTTCTCAATATCAATATCTTTGATTTCCTTTTGTGTAGATGTGCATTGTTTAGGAATAACCAAATCTTCCATGGTTAAGTTAGTGAAACTACGAGAAGGTGGGCCAATTTGTGATTATATTTGTTCAGGATTGTCAATCAACTCATCTATAGATGGATTCCCTTGATTGTCTTATTTTTCCTTTGCTCCATCTTTGAATTTATTTATTTTTCTGTTTTTTCCTTCCAAAATTTCTTCTCTAATTTGGTTGCTACCAACTTCTCTTTCTACTCTATTTCAAATATTCCATTTTAGCCTCTTCTTTATGTATTTATTCTTCTTCTTGACTTGATTTTTCAGCCTCTTCTATGACACTATGTACCCCTTGTATCTTCAATTTTCTTCTTCAACTTTGATTCTATCTCGTTATTCCTTCTTAGTTAATCCCTCTGCTTGAAGCAATTTTTGTTTTAAGTCTTTTGATTTGTTCATTAGAAGTAATGCCATGTGTAGAGGTCGAATCCTTTAATTTTAGTATCCTAAGAAATTTCTCCCATGTATAAACATTGTCATAAGGAACTTCATGTTTCAAATGCTCATGGGAATAAGGCCATGTGATAGAAACAAAACCATTGTTCTTTGCAATTAATCCTTGAGGGCCATGCCTTCTGAATTTCCCTTTATGAAATCTATAATTTAACATGTCATTAGCTTCATGTATACCCTACTTGGAATTCAAGAGTCCATAATGACCAATATACATGTTGTATGGAATGGATGTTTTTTTTTTGGTTTTTTTAATTTATGGAATCTTTAGATAATGAAGCATTAAAACCTAGAAGAATTGTTTGATAAGCAATTTATCCAACTACTAATATATTGGGTTCATAGTTAGGTAGCAGGTAAGGGAGAGAAATGACGCCATAATAATTATTTTTGTATTTGTTTTCCCACAAATCTTGGTAGTAAACATGAACTTGATCACCTACTATATTCCAACTCCAATTTAACCTTAGAAAATGATTTATTGCAAGGATAATATCTAATAAATAAGATACCATATAAAATATAGAAAATGTTCTAAAATTGGGTTTTCTTGTTCTTTCAATTGCTCCATTTAAGGCATGATACATAATGAATGCCTAGTTGAAGAATGAATCATTAGTGACGATAGTGTGATCTATGGGAAACAATACATGTTTGAAATGGATGTAATTAGATTCCCCGTATGATTTTCACATTATTTATATAGCATAAATATATGGATATTTTACTTTAATAATTTTTTTAGCTTCCATCATTCTTTTCAAAAAGAATTTTATGTTCCACCTACCATCCTACCAAAATATTTTTAATATTATTATCTTAATGAAACCTTTTAAAACTAGTAATCATGTATTTGTTAGGTTGATGATGTTTGTTGAACTTCTCTAAATTTGATGGTTGATATTTTTTAGGTTGGTGATGTTTGTTGTAATTCTCTATCTTTGATGATTGATAGGAAGTTATGCATCTCCCTTCAACATTAAAACATCTCTACTCTCACTATATATTTGTTTGATTATCCATTCAATCACTTTAGAGCATGGCATGGCTAGAGTTATAGTAGCTATGGTATGTAAGTGTAACCTTCTTATGTTAGAAAATACCATATTATTTACATTCCTCATGGTAGAATCACTTGGTGGAGCTAACTCTAGATAACATTCTTCTCTATTTTTTCTATATATATATATTTCTTTTTATCTTGAAAAAGTAACCTGAGAATTAATAATACCCTCATTTTCTTTGCATATAGAAAGCATTAGCTAATTTTTTGGTTTATCCAACTTAATAATAATTGTAAATTTCATTGGTGTAATTTCCATGTCACTATCAACTTGTTCCATAGGCTTAGTAATTAGATTTTTTTTTTTTTTTTCCTTGAGTAACTATTTATGGGTTCCATATCTTGATCTTTTGGGCGGTATGTTATCTATATAAAAAATAAGCTAAAATCACTAAATTCATAGAATTTATTATTGAAACAAAACCTAATTTTATTTATTCATTAATAAAATAATAGAATTTCTAAGATAATATAAAAAATAAGACCCCGGTTCAATTCAATCAGAAAAAAAAATTGAATCACACAAATAAAAGGATCACTATACTTACCAAAATTGTTTTGTCTTATATATAAAAATATACTAAGCATTAAACTCAACTTCCAATCTAGGAATCTACTAGCCGAGATATTGCAAGTAACATTTCTCATAGAAAATTACAATAACAAAGACTATTCCTCACTCTAATTATACAAAACTTAATTGCTGAAATTTCGAACAACAATTCATATACTCATATTTAAGTGGAGTCGGATTCGAAATTTTGTTACGATGAATTCATAGGATTATGGATCTAGTAATATTCAGGGCAATAGTATGTCACCCGTGTTAGACAGCACCTTTCAACTACCAATCATGTAAAACATTGATTATAGATTGATAAAATTTAACACTTATTGGACAATGCTTTTCATTTTATTGTTGTGCAAATTTAAATTTTTGTTCTGTGAAGATTTTTGAGGGTAAAGAAAAAAGTAAGTTGATCAGTGACAACAATATCTTTAAATAAAAAATCGGGAGTGTAAGAAAGTTTTGTGAAAGCCAAAGATAATTCCAATGTTAATCTTTTGAAAAAATGTATGGGTGAGTTTAAAAACATTGTTATGGTATTTACTATTCATTTGTTGTGTTAATGAAAAGTGAGCATAAGATTGTATTTTTCTGCTATCATATTTTATATTTCACTTTTATCTAAACTCTATTTTTATTTTCAACTCTATTTTTATTTTCAACAGAATTTTTTTTATATATATTAGAAAATATAAATTTATACACATTACATCATCTTCGTAGTTTTTGTTGGCATAGCCTGCCTCCATTATATTGGCATAGACCAAAAATTCATACTTAGAAAAGAGTTCAAGTAATAGACTCTATATTGGAGCTTACATAAACACAAAACACTACAACCTATATAGCATATGAACCAGGGGTCTCAAGGAGAGAAAAGACCCAACAAAAACTCCAAAAAGAACTATGTTGTGAGAGTAAAACAGAGAAACACATAATATTTGGAAATTTTCCTCAAAGATCTCCATAGACTATAAAGACCAAAAAACAAACTAAGAAGTTAAGAAAGTTTGAAAATCTGGGTAGGCCCCTCATTTCCATCTACCCACAAACTATATTCAATCTTTCCTTCAGTCTTTGTTAGTTTCTTTTTCGAAAGAAAATTTGCTTCCATGTTTAGCTCCCTATAAACATGAGTGTAATGGATCTCTCTAAATGATTTTTTTGAGCTTTTTGATTCTGTCCATCCATCCCATCAGAGAAGCGATCTGTAACTTACATCTATACTTCAACCACTCAATAATGATCTTTGAATCGTCGATTACCTAGATTACATCAATATTCAATCGCACAGCTAAGATATGAGTCGCCCATGCTCCAAGCAATTTTTCCCTAGTATTTGACCCTGAACCGCAATTGAAAGTCTACTTGTAGAATGAGTTTGCGCTAGTCTTAATTAAATCCCATGCCCCACACCTATGATCACTTAATTGTGCAGCACCATCAAACCAACTCACAATAAAAGTAATGAAACACAAGCTCTGTATTATGCGAGAAGTGACCTTATTCACATTAAGCTCAAAAGGAAGAAAATATTTGACTTTAAATACAATAGAGAGTGTAAATGGTTTTCTTCCCTAAAAAATGTATTTATTCCTCTCCAACCAAACAAGCCAGCAAAAAATGGATGGGAGCGTAATGTAAGTGGTTTCCTTTTTATATGGAGCATAATATTGTAAATGGTAATAAGAACTCTATTTACATTACTATGGAGCATAATAGTGTATTTTTCTGCTATCATATTTTAAATTTCACTTTTATAGAAGCTCTATTTACCTTTTTATGGTGTTTACTATTAATTTTTTGTGTTAATCAAAATTTATTGTTTTCTCTGGTCATTGGAGCATAAGATTGTCTTTTATGCTATCATATTTTATATTTCACTTTTATTGAAGCTGTATTTCTACTTTTATCAAGGTTAAAGTTTATTTTTATTTGATCAAAATTCACTCGCGTCCACCACAATGTTACCCGACTTAAACTTTTATCAACGTTAAATTTCACTTGTGCTAAAAATGAAACAAAAATATTCCTCTTTTCATTTTTGTGAAACATAAAATTACGAACCTTACTTTGACAACTCAAATCTATCGGAGCAATCTTGTGACTTTTGTCAAAATTTAAAGTAGAGTTTCAACTCTGATTAAACTAACATATTTTTTTTGAAACATTAAGAAGTCATTTTTTGAGATTTTTAACTTCGCAATGTAGTTTAGGTTTAGTTCAGGGGAGCAAGTATCAAACACCCTGTTTTATCCACAATCTTTTTTCTCTCTGACTCTAAACTCGATACCACTACTCAATCCAGGTTTCAATCACTCGATGCCAGGACTCTTTGATGCCGATAAGACTTGTACGGGTTGAGTAGGTCTACAACCCTTAGGGGACTGACTACTTGTTCAAGGGGCTATTTACCAGCCGTGAACTAGATCGTAAAGGGTGAGTGGGGCTACCGCCGTCATACGAGTCAATATGTTAAAGAAATACGAAAGAGTGAGATGAGTATATGTATGGTTTCCACCCGGCTCAAAGAGTGAGATGAGTATACGTTCCCACCCGGCTCATGAGGGTACCAACTAGCATGAATACTTCCAACTATCCCGCTGCAACGACTTCCTACTCTCTCTAAATTGATTGCACCTGCCCTAAAGGGTGTTATCCATTTAAGTACCACCCACCAGCGCAGCGTGTGATTGCCCAACCAGTTGATAAAATGATAGAAATCTAATTGAGAGCAAGAACAAAGAGTCAGATACAACAATTAGCTTGGAAAGTTGAGATCTTGAGATCCAACAAAGAATGTCGTCCATTGCTTTGTTGACTGGATGGATTTATTCTATCTCTAGTTATTTAAGCGGTATCTATCTCCAGCGGGAACAATATTGATATCTATCAATATCTCTCTTTGGCGGGAAAGTTTTTTGAATTATTTTTTTTATGAATCAAAGTTTAAGCAAGTCAAAGAACATGTTTTAGAATAAATTTTTCAACAAACTTGAAAATGCATGAATTTTATAAGAAGAAATTAAAAAATTAAAGAAAAGAAAGTGTTGGTTGTGGAGCCTGATTATCTTCCTAATTCATATAAAGGTCAAAGAGACCTTAGGATACACAATTATTGGCCACATATATGATGGTAGACATTCATTATAAGGTCACAAATTTGATGGTAGAAGTTATGTTAGGGTTTTTTTCCTAGAAGGAAACTGTCTTTTATGAGGAATTGTATTTTGGCTGTGTGAGTAGTAGAGTGAATGTTGTATTATTAGAGGGGAGAATATAAGAGAAATAAGAGGAAGTTACAACATATGTGATGTAGGTTGTATCATTTCATTTGTTGGTAATAATAAAGAAAGGACCTGACAATTTCTTTGGTGGGTGTAGCCACATTGGGTGAACCATGTATAGTTGTGTCTCTATTGTATTGTGTATTTTCAGTGTTTTATTTCCAAATTAGATTCATTTTATTGATCTACGATCTTGTTTTTCTAACAACTGGTATCGGATCCAAATGAAACTTGCATAAAAAGAGGGTTCCTGGTTAGAGTGGGAGCAATGACGGAAGATGAAAAGTTTAGGGTCGAGAAATTTAATGGCCAAAACTACAAGCTATGGAAGATGAAAACAAAAGATTATTTTTATCGGAAGGATATATTCCTACCATTGGGAGGAATAACAAAGAATTCAATGACCATGAAGGACGAAGAATGGGAGGTTCTTGACATAAAGGAACTAGGAACGATACACCTATTCTTGAAAAAATTGACTGCTTTCAATATTTCAAAACAAAAATGGAGGAATTGATGAAGGAACTAACTAGACTATATGAAAAATACTCGACTTCTAATAAGGTATTCTAATGAAGAGATTATTTAATATAAAGATGTCAGAAGGTGGGTTTGTTTCAGATCATTTAAATGAATTTAATACGGTTACTAATGAACTAAGATCTGTAAAAGTGACCTTTGATGATGAGGTTAGGTCTCTTCTAATATTGTGCTCATTGCTAGAAAGCTCGAACAAATTGGTCATAGTTGTAAAGAACTTTGTCTTTGGTTCAAACAATGAAATTCGATGATGTTATTGGTGTTATCCTTAGCGAGAAAATGTGACGAAAAAGTACAGGTGAGACATCAGGTAATGTGTTGACTGTGGAGAACAGGGGAAGACAAAAGGAAAGAGGAAAAAGTCCAAGGAACCATGGGAATTCTAGAAAGGGTAGGTACAAATCCCGAATGGGAAAGATAGAGTGTTGGAACTAAGGAAATATAGGACATATGAATAAAGATTGAAGAGCTCCAAAGAAACAAATAGATGGACATCGAGAGAAAAATTAGGAAGCAAATGTAACATGTGATGTGTTACAATATGCTTTTATTTTTTATTTAGATAATACTACTGAGTCTTGGGTAGTATATTCAATAGCTTTATTTCATTCCACACCCCATAGGAAATATTTTCTAGATTATGTTCAAGGTGATTTTGGACAAGTTTATTTGGGTGATGATGAACCATGTCAAATTATTGGAATGGGTAAGGTGAAAATAAAACAAAAGAATGGAAACCAATGGTTACTGAAAAATGTGACACATTTACCAGATCTGAGAAGAAATATAATTTCAACAGGGAACTTGGAAATTGAAGGCTGTATAAATATTTTTACAGATAAGGCATGGAAGGTCCCTAAAGGATCATTGGTAATGGAAATAAGAGAGAAGGTAGGTACATTGTATTTATATATTATCAATGTTGACTCTTATATCTCTTTAGATTCTACAATAGTGGATACAATACTATGGCATCATAGCCTTGGTAACATGAGTGAGAAGGGGATGCATATACCTCACAAAAGGAATTTGTTGGCAGATATTAAAAAGACTTATTTAGATTTTTGTGAGCACGGTGTTTATGGAAAACAAAAGAGAATCAAATTTATCAGAGTCAGGAAAGAAAAGAAGAGTGAAAGGTTGAACCTTTTGCATACAAATGTATGGGGACCAACGCAGGTATAATATTTGGGCGTCTCTCGTTATTATGTTACTTTTATGGATGATGGAACTAGCAAAAAATGGGTTTATTATATTCGACAAAAATACAATTTTTTGATACTTTTAATAAATGAAAAGCTTTGGTTGAGAATGAGAAAGGAAAAAAGGTTGAAGTATCTCAGGTCAGATAATGGAGGTGAATACTGGAGCAATGATTTTGATAGTTATTGTTCATACCATGAGATTCGTAGAGAGAAAACAGTTCCATGAACACCAGAAGAAAATGGTGTGTCAGAAAGGATGAATAGGACAATAATGGAATGTGTAAGGAGTATGAGATTGCATGTTGGGTTTCCCTTACAATTCTGGGAAGATGTTGTAGATATTGTTTTTTACTTAATAAACAAAGGACCTTCAAGCTCTTTGGATGGTGGCATTCCACAGGAGCCATGGACAGGTAAAAATGTAAAATATTAATTTCCGAAGACTTTCAGTTGTGAAGAATTTGTCGATATTTATAAAGAAAATAGAAGAAATCTTGAAGCATAATCCAAGAAGTGTACCATTATTGGATACAATGTTAATGATTTTGGTTATAGCTTATGCTATTATGAAAATCACAAAATAATTAGGAGTAGAGATGCAATATTCAATGATAAGGTTATGTATAAATATGGGTTGCAGGGAAAGGAACATGAAAAACAAAAACCATAATACACAGTGCTTGATGAGATCACTGAAAAAAAAACTCCAAAGGTACCAGAAAATCAAAATGTAAAACAACAGGAGCAACATGTTCCTCAAACTCCTATAAGTGTTGTTAGAATATCTACCAGGTTAAGTAGACCCCTTGAACAATACTCGCCTTCATTGTATTATTTTATGTTGATTGATTCTACTGAACCAGGAAGTTATGAAGAGGGAATGCAGGTAGACACTAAAAAGAAGTGGGAGCAAGGAATAAAAGAGGAAATGGATTCCTTGGTAAATATCCAGACTTGGGACTTGGTTCATTTGCCTATAGAAAAAAGAGCATTGCATAACAAATGGGTTTACAGGTTAAAGGAAGAAGATGGAGGCAAAAATTGATACAAGGAAAAACTTGTTGTAAAGGGATTTGCATAGAATAAAGGTATATGTTTTGATGAAATATTTTCTCCTGTTGTTAAAATGACTTCGATTAGGACCATTTTAAGTCTTTTGGGAGTAGAATATTTGCATCTTGAACATTTAGATGTAAAAACAACTTTTTTCCATGGGGATTTTGATGAATATATATATATATATATATATATATATATATATATATATATATATATATATATATATGGAGTAGCCATAGGGGTATGAGGTCAAAGGGAAGGATAATTTGGTATGTAGGTTGAAGAAGAGATTGTATGGCTTAACACAAGCTCCAAGGCACTGATATTTGAAGTTTGACAGGTTTATGACAAAATAAGGTTATAATAGATGTCATTCTAATCATTCTGTTTATTTTAAGAGGCTATAAAATGGAAGTTATATTATCTTTATTTTGTATGTAGATCACATGCTTGTTGCAAGGTCTAACATGCAAGATATAAATGTGCTCAAGAAAAAATTAGCTAATTCATTTTTGATGAAGTGTTTGGGTGATGCAAAGAAAATCCTTGGTATGAGAATAAAAAGAGATAGGAAAAATCACAAATTGACACTGTCTAAGGGTGACTACATAGAGAAGGTGTTGGAGATGTTTAGAATGAATAATGTAAAACCAATTAGTACACCTTTAGCCATCCATTTCAAATTAACAAAGGAAATGTGTCTCGATACATAAGAGAAGATAAAATACATGTTTAGGGTCTCTTATTCTCTAGGGTCCTTTATTCATCAATAATTGACAACTTGATGTATGTGATGGTGTGCACAAGAAAATATATTGCAAATGCAGTGGGCATTGTGAGGAAATATATGAAAAATATAGGTAAAGAACATTGGGATGAAGTAAAGTGGATTCTAAGGTATTTGAGAGGTATTAACACTCATGCATTATGTTTCGGAGGTTCGGATATTGTTCTACAGGGATACGATGATTCATATATGGTAGGTGATAAAGATAGAAAGAGGAGCACTACAAGGTATTATTTTTACTGTAGGTGGAACTACAATAAATTGGATTTCAAAACTACAAAAGGTTGTATCACTTTCAACAATGGAAGAAGAGTATGTTGTTGCTACATAGGCTAGTAAATAGATGATTTGGTTGTAGAGGTTTATGGAGGAATTGGGAAAGAAATAGGAGAATATCAGGTTGTACTATGACATCCAAAGTGTCATTCATATTGTAAATAACTTATCCTTCCATTATAAGACTAAGCATATACGACTAAGGTACCATTTCATATGGTCAGTTTTGGAAGATGGACAATTGTAGTTGGAAAAGATACATAATAGCCACAATCCTGTAGACATGCTAACAAAGGTAGTAACCAGGGAGAAACTGATTTCATGCTCATTTTCAGTTGGTCTTCAAGCATGAAGGTGAAGATGAGAAATTTTCTAGTTCGTGGATCCTAGTCCAGCAGGTACAACAACAGTGAAGTTGTTCTGATCACTCTCCAAGTGGGAGATTTTTTGTTGTCGATCATGATTATCTTCCTAATTCATATGTAGGTCAAACAGATTGTATGATACATGATTCCGCCCCCCCCCCCGCCCCCGACCTTGAGGGGGCCATAATTTGTTTTATGCAATTAAAATATTTTAATTTTGTAGTCAATCTGGACCATTCATTATAAGGTCATAGATCTGATGATAAAAGTTATGTTAGGGTTTTTTGCCTAAAAGGAAACCCTCTTTTATGAGGAATTGTATTGCGACTACATGATTTGTAGAGTGAATATTATATTATGAGAGAGGAGAATGTGAGAGCAAGAAGAGGAAGTTGAAATGGATGTGTTGTAGGTTTTATCCCTTCATTTGTTGGATAATAATAAAGGAAGAACCTGACAATTTCTTTGGTGGACGTAGCCCACATTGGGTGAACCACATATATTTTTGTCTCTGTTGTATTGTGTATCTTATGTGTTTTGTTTCTATACTTGTTTTATTTTATTTCTCTACGATCATGTTTTTCTAACAGAAAGAAAAGTTGTAACCATACAAAAAATTATTTTTACAATGTGTTAAGGTCTCAAGAAGTGGTGATTTATTGGTGTTAAGGTATCAAGAAGTGGCAATTTACTGGTTTTATCCAAATTTTATGCATCTTTTTCATTTGATTAGAAACCAAACTCAATTTCAAATTAAATATAAATTAGAAAAAAATTAACAACAAATAAGAATCCATAATTTTGTCTACAAGTCAAAATTAGATTTGCTTCTCTACTTTGGTATAAAGTACTTAACTTAATAAAATTAAAGGTTCATTTCTTTAAAGAATAACTTTGATCCAAAATGAAAATGATAACTGTTTTCTTCCCTTCCATTGTTGCAGATTTATTTATTCAGTTCTCCAAAATAATCTATCATTATTTTGGTGTTGATTCGTCGCTTGCAAGCTCGCAAGCATTTACAACCCTGATGGAGTCACCTTTATATCACAAAACTTTCTCTCTTTCCAATGAGAATCCATAACCCTAATAGAAATATTTTCACTCCCTCATTAAACATATTCCTCCCTTAATTAAATAATATTCTTTTATTTAGAGTTTATCCTTTAAAATATATATTCTTTTTTTCTTCAATATTTTTTCTTTTCTCTTTTTCTTACACACATGGAACAATAGCCTTATAATATTATAGGATGAAATATGTTTCTAAACAAGTGAATAGAGTATTTGGGTGTTAAAATTATCCTTCCCATCTAAAGTGACTTTAGTCATAGTCCCATCAAGTTAGTAGGCATAATCATAAATATTACTAAGAATTATCCAATGAATTTAACTAGTTACTTTAACAACAAAGTATTTAATATCTCTAAAAAATAAATTACCAATTTCTCTTAAGCTCAATTATATCTAACTCACTTTACTTTTAATCTAGAATGAATAAAGTAAGGCATGACAAAGAAATACACTAGTTTACCGTAAATGTTGAAATATAAACATTCCTCCTAAACAATCTAACTCACTTTACTTTTGATTTAGAATGAATAAAGTAAGACATGGCAAAGAAATACACTAGTTTAAGATAAATGTTGAAGTATCAACATACCTCCTAAAAAAAACAAATATGGAAAGAAAAATAGTAATTTCAATATTAACCAAAACTAAAAGGATACTAACTAATAAAAATAAAAAACCAATTCAAACCAAAATCAAGCTCAAAATCATTAAAGTAAACTAAGAGATAATTCATACAAATGATTACACTTTTGTAACAATCAATTGATGTATCACTTCAGGACTTGGCCATTGATAGGGAAAGGATCTATATCACTCTCTAAGATTTGCAACTTATATGTACTAGATCTTAACTTTTCAGTGATGTAGAAAGGATACACTCAAAATTTTTAAAATTTTGTTTGTGATCCAATCCCATTTCAACATGAAGTTATCAGTTTGAAATTTTTATGACTGATATTGTGCTTATCAAACAATCTCTTAATGATTTGTTGATGGGAAGAAAAAAATTGCTTAGCTTTCTCTTGTTCCTCGTTATGGGACTGAGAAATGTTACTTTTTTGTCTCTATTTTGATAATATTTGAGTTTATGTAAGATACATCTAACCCTCATATATAACGTTCTTCACCCATCCTAGACATCTATTGTACAAAGATAATTATGAATTGTGTTTCTTATATTTTCATGTTTATATGATAAAATTAGGATATAAATATTAACTTTAGTTACAATGTAAATAAATTATGCTTCTAGTTTGGATAAAACAAATCATAGGCCAATGAAAAAGAATTGATGCACCAGTGATTTCTCATACCCATTGCAAAGGATTGATAATAATTATCTAAATATTGAATAATATATATCAAATGGGCACACACATGAACATAATATTTCCGAGGAGCGAATCAAGGGATGATTTAAATGATTTCAGGTTGCATTTATTTATGGCCAAGCATCCCGATCGGGAAATATGTTGGTGGCTACCATTTTTTCACCCAAATACCTCCAAGATATTTTTGGAAGCACAACATCTAAAGTAGTTGTAATAAATGGTATTTATTTCCTCCATAATGGTAGGGTTTCGTAAATATTTATCTTTTTAAGTTAGATTCCAATTTGCACCTATATATACATAGGTTTTCTTTGTGTAGGGAATGGGAAAAAGCTATGTGATAGTATATAAACTACGTCAAAACTTTCAATGTTTATGATATAGGTAGTTTCCCTCTACTTGTATGTGTTATTTCTGAGAGTGTTGTAGCTACAAGTTGTGTTGCTTGCTAGGACCTATTGGACTCTGGGCCCACTTCAATGGTACACATCTAAGCTTATTTGTTTTACGTAACTTGTTTATATTCGTTTATATTGATTTAGTTGTAGAATTCCATTTAAACTTTGCATTTCTTGTTTATATTTAATTTGCTTAAAAAAACTATGTTTCCACTATTGTAGCTGCAAGTTGTGTTGCTTGCTAGGACCTATTGAAGTTTGGTCCCACTTCAATGATACACATCTAAACTTATTTGTTTTATGTAACTTGTCTATATTAGTTTATATTAATTTAGTTGTAGAATTCCATTTAAACTTTTCATTTCTTTTTTATATTTAATTTTTTGAAAAAACAATATGTTTCCACTATGTTCATAAGCATTTCATTATTCATAAGCATTCCATTTATAGAGGCCTATTTCTTTTTATAGCTACCATATTAGTTTGTTGAAGATTTTGTGTGAGTATTTGAATAGAATTAATTTCAACAATGATGAAATGATTTTACAAATTTTGTCTCACTAACAAAGCATACGATGGAACAATTGTAACCCAAAAAAAAATGTTGCCACGAGTTAGACCAAAAATGCAATCGAAGTAGTTTTCTTTGCTTTCAATTCTTCATTTTCATAGGTTAGACTTTTGTTTTGAGTGAATTAATTTTAGTTAGGAATGAATGGTTGTATGTATTTTTGTCTCACTTCCCAGGCATGAAAGGGAAGCATTGTAAACCGTAAGCAGAATTAGCCACCAGTTAGCCACCAGTTAGACCAAGACACAATCAAAGTAATTCTCTTTGTTTTTTGGTTTTTTCAATTCAATGATTTAAAAGTTTTATTTTAGTAGAGTAAATTGTTATTTAAGTAGAAAAATTATAAACCATTATGTTTTACAAGTTAAAGACGAATCCCAAGTTGATAATTAAGTAAAACCTTAAAATAATTATTCTTTTAAACAACATATTTTAGTGCTATCACCTCCCCCAACATAACATAAGTGATGTATCAATTCCGTTTTGGAGATTACAGGAAGATTGACCTGTAGAATCTTAGGAAATCTATAGTGTAGGTAAGAACACAATTGCGTGTAAAATTATTTCCTTCCCATACACCATGACTTTACTATACATATGGCTGCCTTATCTATCCTTTTTCCTTTCCTATATTTACTTTTTCCTAAGCTAATACACTATTTTCATCTTCATTTTTTCCAAGGTTCCAATTCCAAGGTATTTTGGATTATTTTGAAAAGTTTTAGTTCATAGGTAGACTTAAAGGAATGTTATTTTGATACCTAGGTTTTGCCAAGTGTTTGTACTGAAATTTGATCATAGTGAAGCTTCATAAAAGGTTTTGGCAGCACATTGAAGTTTCCAAAGTTTTATACAACATATGGATTGAATTCAACATGCAACACTCCACTCACTTTAGCATCCATCTATTTTTAATATGGCCACGCAGACTCCAACATAGATGCCACGTAGCTTCCACTTCATTTCTAGTAGATTGTTGCATTAAAAGCAAACAGTTCCATATACTTTGTTCACACTCAATTATAACAGATCGAAGATGATTTATTCGCATTGACAACATCAATCAGAATACATTCAAAACAATAGTTAGATGGGTTAATGAAGAGGCTACGATTTGAACCAAAAACAATTATCTTGGATGAATTTGGGGGCGAGCTATTACAACTCTCGTAGATGGTTACAGCTCATAGAAAAACAAGTTTTATTATATTCCATGGGCTATTTCAACCATCATCGATACTTAACTAATCCTTTAAAATTGGAATTTAAATTGAATTGAAGATCTTGTGAATCATTTTTCTATTTTGGGTTATGAGTTATCTATGAATTAATTATTGAAATCATTTGAGAAAATTTCTATTTTCAATATGGATTTCATTTTAGATATCTCTAAATTCATAAAGATTATTGAAACCATTTGAGAATATCTCTATTTTCAATATGGATTTTATTTAGATATTTGGTATTTTTAGATATATCTATGTATAAAAGGGGAGGTGTACCTTAGATGAAGAGGGGACATTAAGAGAAAGGAATCTGATAGATCATGGGATGAACACTTAGTTTTGAACTGTAATAAATATTTTTTCTTCTTCTTAGTATAATCTATCTTTACTTCCAACATATACATAATTAGTTTTTAGTGCTATATTTTTTTCAAGCAAGCTATCATGTTATTATAATTTATCTTTAGTTCCAACATATACATGATTAGTTTTTAGTGCTATATTTTTTTCAATCAAGCTATCCTAGGAGCAAGGATGCACTCTTTGGTATGGTTATTGTTTCTATATATGTTTGTGTTTATTATTTCTTATCTCTTATCAATTATATTCATAATTGTTGTTTACATTATTTTGGATTTCATTTCCATGTTTTGTATTTGAATATGTAGTTGACATACATGGGTGGAATTGGATTTGAAACTAGTCTATTAGAGAATGTTTACATAGTGATGGCATAGTGACTCATGAACTCAAAACAATTAACTTATGACACATAATCCAACCCCAAAATAGTGAGAAGAACCATTCATGTTATATGTATTCGCTACAAATCATGTAAATAATATGTCATCTAAAATAGGATTGAAGATCTCATATATATTGTAACATCCCACTCTTGCCCACACTGAACAAACTTATTCTTTGAGGAAGCTTGCTCGCAAGTGATCTGGATTATTATACTTTTGGGCATTTGATTATATTATGAAGCGTTGTGAATTGATGACATGTTATTGTGCTGCATTGACATAGAAATGTGTTATTGACTCGGTTTATTGAGTGTAAAGGATTTTGGACCCTGATGATGCAAAGGCATCGATGGAACCCCTTGGACTTTGGATCGATTCAGGGAGTGAACCATTGGGGTTTGATTGTTTTATATGTGATATTTGTGCATCTGATTAGATGATATGATATGGATATATTTCTGACATGATTCGTTGATGATGCAGGTTGACGATAGCTTGCCGACCAGACTCACATGTGGAGTAGAGGGGTCACGCACGACTACCAGAGATGTTGAGGGAGAGGTCTGTACAACAGCCCTTCCATAGCTTACTAGCACTCCCACCATGGCTCGAACTGTAGGTTAACGACTACCTAGTTCGAGAAGACCTGCGATGTCGTGAGGGCCGACTGCGACAGTCACTCACGATGATTCTAAGGGGCGCGCAATAAGACAAGGGCCTTATTCCTTAGAGGCCCTTAGTCTCCCACAAGATCACCTGGCGGAGTATTGACTCTAGGGGTTTTTTATGTCTACCAAGTCAGTCAAGAGGCGAGTGGCACCCTTGGAGCACGTAGTGCATCCTGAAGGGCACGTCACGGAAGAAAAATGGAACGAGGTGAGTTGCACCCTTGGAGCATGTAGTTCATCCTGAAGGGCATGTTGTGCAAGGGAAATATAATGAGGTGAGTGGAAACCTTGGAGCACCTAGTGCATCCTGAAGGGCACGTCGCATTGTTAATTAATAAATGGATAAACCTAGATGGCCTTAGGATGAATAACGTGATAAGAAAGATTTAAAACATTTCCCCTAATAAAATGTCATCCAACCTAGGAGAATAAAGTCTAGGTCTAAATTATATTTGTGATAAAAATTTTATGTATTTATTATATATATATATATATATATATATATAAACTAAAAATAAAATAAATAATAATGATAATCTTCATTAATCTTGTGACAAGAATGGGGTAAGCAATTATATTGTTTTATAAAAATCTATTGGGATACAATTTAAAAATGGGAAATAATTGTTTTATTATATTATGCTAATTAAGAATTTATTCATTAAAAAGAAGAAGGGAAAAAGGGGTATGTTTTTGCACATGCCTTTTTGAGTATTAAATAAAAGGGAAAGAGCGAAATTTAAACGATTTAGGAAACTAGGAAAAAGTGGGAAACATAAACGAAACGGGAAACAAGGAAAAAGCAGAAAGACTAACTTAGTAAGGTGTCTAACACTTAAGAACTTTCTAAAATCAAACTCAACTAGTAAATTAGTAATAGGGAAAGTCCTTAAAACTTGTAAGGAAATATGGGGACCCCTAGGAGCGATTCTAGGAATGATTTTAGGTGGGTGAGGAAATAGGGGTAATTAATTAATTAAGGAAATTAATTTTTGGAGGAATGATGGGGATGGGTGACACATGTACGGGAAGGATTATTATGATTTAAATTATTAAACAATAATTAAAAGGGATTTAGGGAAAGTAATGGAATTAGAAAATCTATATAATGGAGGGAGGATAAGGATGATATATCTCTTCGGTCATGCGTAACATTACGCTGCAAAAATCTATACTTGACTGACTTAGCTTATAGGATTTGGGATACAAAGCTCGGTGATGAGTGGTAGCTCGGCCTTGAGAGGAGAGTTGGGAGCTAGTTGATTCTCTGGTTAGTGTGTGTGGCCCCTTTGCGGATCGGGGGGCTAAATGGGAAGATGAGTACCCCTAGCATTGGCTGGGAGGTACCAGTGAAGTCTCATCGGTCAGCAAGTGGGAGTTGCACGAAGCGTGCAGGACATCAACTTAGAGAGGGCGATTGGGAAACAATACACTTCCTTTATTGTTGCATGGTAGATTGTTAGTATGATTTATGCTTTTAGTTCTGCATGTTTATTTGGGTACAAAAAATGATTGTCTTAGCATTCTAGTTGATGACTGGAATTTTCCCCATAGACTTTAGCTCGATGTTGTTTTCCCATGGCCTTCGATCCCTGTATGTCTTGATCGTCCTATGGTTTATTGAATTGTGATGATTGTGGTTTATTTTTTCCTTTCTCCCTAGGTCATCAGTCCACTCCTGAGCAGTCGACCAGGAGCCTGATCTACGGTCGTCACTTCGGTGTTAATAAACCTATGGATCTAAATGCCCTATTTTTTTGTGTGTGGATGATGGGTGAAGGAGGTTCTTGCTAGTTGTCTAGCTGTTACACATCGAAATTACTCACTTCAATAGTGTCACAAGTGTCGTCATTATAAGTGTCACAAGTGTCGCATTTTCCTCACAAGTGTCGCAAGTGTCAAAGAAATCATACTCCCATGATGCCTATGTTGTGCCTATAACGACATGAGAAGGGCACTTGAAACAACTCAAACATTTTCTTTGGAAGAAGAGAAATGAGTCAACAAGCTTATGAACCTCTTGCCATTTGAAAGCACCCAAAAAACTAAGTTTTTGGAGGGGAGCGCTCCTCTATACCTCTCTCAGGAGTGTTGGAGCCCCCCTATAAGCTATCAGTGAGTGGTATAACACTGCTTTTCCCTTTTGCAGGAGAGATCCTACCCTAAGGAGTTCTAGCGCTCCCCTATACACTACTAGGGGGAGTTATAACGCTCTGAGTGCCCTTTTGAGGGAGCGCTACCTATTCTGGGCAGCAATTGATTTGTTGAGAAGAATGGGGGAAGGATATTTTCATTCTTAGAAGGTAGTTGAATTTGAATCCTCAATCAATACATGATCTTAGGGCAGATCCCTAACTGAAGGAGGAAAATCCTCAACTCACCCCAAAGATATCTCAAGTTGTTGAGCCTCTCCAAGGCTATATAAGAAAGCTTCATCATGGTGAAAGCGGACAAAAAAGGGAGAATCACACCAAACTTATGATCTTATAAGTAGTGTTGAAAAGAGATGATTTGGAAGAAAGAGACCTATGATCTCATAGGGAGCAATTAGTGAAGCTATCGTCATTCAGATCGTGGGTCTTTTGAGCAAGGGGTAGACAAGGAGGACTTGACAAAACTGCTGCAATCCATCTACGGCTGTAAGTAATGTTTTGTCCTCATTAATATAATTTGCTTGGCATGTTTCTTTCTAATTCATGTTCAATCTCACATGAATTTGTCTCTTTAGTATATAGATCTATTTCGGACTAATCTTGATAGTGTAGGAAGTGGTCGTACTTTGTTTGTCTATAGGATCCATCGAGGAGCGAAAGATTGGAACTCAACTCGAGTTGTGCAGGGACAAACATCGATTAAAGGTATTTTTGTTCTCCTTCCTTCTCACAAACTAGTACACCTAGATCTAAAAGTAAGTCATTGACCATGATAAGCACTTTCTGTCTTAGAGTTAAGAGTCTAGCTCTTTGAGGAGATCTACCTGTCTGCACGAGGATTTTCCTTCAACAGAAATTGGCGACTCCACTAGGGAAGAATCAAAACTTTCTTAGTTTTGTTTTTCCTCATAGACATTGTATTAACCTTTGTTTTATTAGGCCTTTTTCACCCCTTTATATCTTATTGCACTTGCTGATTGAATCTTTACCCCATCACACTCAGCTTGATTGTCAAAATTTGATTGAAATTTTGGGTTTTTGGACATTTTTATGAGTTTTTTAAGCCTGGCGCCCCTGTGCCCATGTTAGAAGAGTGAAAACACTCCTAGGAAGTGTTAGACAGATCTTTATAATGATCTGGTGGCCCTTACACAAGAGCGACAACCCTTTTTTGCACAAAATCTCTTCAAAACTTGCATATTTTGGAGGTCCAGATCCTATTTTTTCACTTGTTGAGCTGCTTTGTGATTCAATGATTCTTCCTTTGACCTTTGACATGTTTCATACTGAGAATTAAACACCTTTTAGTTCAGATTGTATGCCCTTATTCATTATTTTTGAGTTTTTGCTCTTGAGAGCTTCAAATCAATCCACTGTTTTCTTCTCTCCTATCCCACTGAGCGGGAACTCCAGTGAAGGACATCTGAAGTATGTGACTCTTCTAACTTGGTTTTTTGAGGTCATTGTTCTTCAAACACCTCATTTTTTTGTGAATTGTTTGATCTTGCTTTGTTATCTTTTGTTTTCAGTTTGCTTCTTGTTTCAATCACATCAAGAGGGTGTGTGTTGTGTGTACGAAATCTGATCATACTTCTCTGAATCTCCTTGATATGAAGAGGTAGTTGATAGGAGAATTTTTTTGCATTGAATTAGTCATCATTCGCATACGAACGAAAAAGATACATTTTAGTGCTTGATTTGCATATTAGAAGGCGTTTTTGAAACTGTTTTAGCCTTGCATTGGATTCGATTGAGAACCAATTGATTGAAGACGTTTCATATTAGTGTTTGAAAGTGAAAATGAATCCTTCTCTTTCCCTTAAATAGGCGTTCATTGAAAATAAATGATTTCTTATCATATTATATGCATCTTTTTGGGCATTGAGTCATCATTCCATTAGTTTCACTTTCGTGCACCCTTTGAGTAAAGAACAACTATAAAACGAACGCTAATTAAAAACTATCTAGAACATTTTTGTTTTTAGGATCTTCCACCAACAGTAGACTAGGGTTAGCACTTTCGAATAGGCTATGAGTACAACTCTCCAAAGTTTTCAAAAGAAACATTAGCATCCTTAGTTAGGGAGACTCAAATCCAATTGTCGTATTGGTTTTTTGGGATCTCCATCTCAGACAGGGGTTACACACGAGGTCGCATTCGGGCGAATTACGGAGATTATCCCTCCATAGTTCAACTGTTTATAGTGGTCAGATCGTATATTGGGGGTTACTAGAAGGTATACCCACGATTTTGTGTGGGAGCCTTTCAGGTTTATTTCGGACTTGTTATCCTGCCCATACATTTTGGATCGGATTGTTGATTGTACCTGCCCAGGGACTCACTGTGAATTGGTGTCTTTAGTTGCCATAATATTTAGGTACTTACACAAGGTGACAGTGAAGGAAAGTCTCACTGTACCTAGAACAGACGTTGGTCAAACTCACTCGGGCTCCTTGGAGGGTAAATCCACAATTACTGCGTGGAAGCTTGCACCAAGGCGAAAGTCCGTTAAGCAGGTTTCCATTGTAATTGTTGCACCATATCCTAGCCCCTTCTTGACTTGCTCACACGACGTTGGATTTCATCACCAACTAGTATGGTCATCGAGAGAAGTTTTGTATGCTTGGTTGATTCCTAGATTTTATTAGCGCATGATGTTTCTTTTTCTTAGTTGGCCCTAGATTTTTAGTGTGTTCTTCTTTTATCCACAATTGAGCCCGTAGACGATAAAGGTCTTCGACGATCACGTATGATGCAAGGGATGCCTCCGGAAGGCTATCAACCCTTACCTCCTAACCCTCCAGAAGACAACTACCGTAGAGAGGTAGAAAATCAATTTGACGCTGGAAGTGCTATTGCTCCTCTGTTAGATAACTTAGAAGGTGCTTTGTTCATGGTTGAAAATCCCACTACACCTGTGTCGGTAATTCCTCTCAAACCATTTTTGGTTCGTTTAGACTCCCTTGGTGTAACGAACCTCCTCGTTACGACAACCACTCTAATAATAGGTGCATTTTTTTTTTTTTTTATGTTTTTCTGTTTTTAAAAGTGTGCGTGTGTGCGTGTGTACAAGGAAACAACAACAACCCATTCGACTCTGTGTCGCCACCCAACGATGAATACAACGCAACCAGGATGAACATAAGAAGATGACCAGGACACACGGCACGTAACCACATGCATAAATGATGATCACACGACAAAGTAAAAATGACTGCTAAATACGACTGACCTCCCGCCCGTCCTACCCTACAATGGTTAGGACCTCCAAGACACATAAGCAACGATCAAGCCCAGGTTCCCATCGATGTTAACCATTTAAGGTCTCAGGGCTGGCGACTGTTCTGAGGAACATGGAGGTGTCTACATCCCACCCGACACAACACACCAAGCAACTAACTGAATATAATCAAGTACAACGTAAATAAGAAGAACAAATACGCCCCTTACGGATGGCGCGTGATAAGAGGACTCTGACAACAAAACCCAATTTCAACATTATTTAAATGAACAACCACCCTAAATGACTAACTCGGAGTAATTTAATATGCGTATTCCGGACATTCTACCATATATGTTTTGTCTATAATGATAATTTACACTAGCATTACAGTAAGAAACCACATCATTATGTTTTCTAAGGATAACAACTTTGCAATAAAGACAAGATCATACATTTCAAGTATATCAACTCTAACATTGCAATTTATTTATATGGCGAGAACAATACCATTACATACTTCCAACAATCTATTATATTGACATAATTTAAACCAAATGTTCAATCGCATTCCTTTACATACTACAGTAACCACTTTACCTAGTCAAACATTTACGCCTTACTATCCGTTTGAGATATCGTTAACAACTGTTACATGATTACTACAGTATCAAATATGATTAGATTACCTCCCATTCATGTCCCATTACCTCAACTTCTATTGCTTGTACTAACATTGATTGTTCATTACAAATTATTTTCTAATGTTCTTGCCAAGGATATCAAACTACATTCGGTTATCTAACATAAGTATTGCACTAACTTTGTATTGCATAGAATATCAAGGTTACATTTTCTATTATCAGACGATAGCATTGCATGAACTTCAAGTTGCACTAACCTTACCCTAGAACATGGCCAACATTCCTTTGTTAAAATAATTTTTCTATTTAGAGAATCAATAGGGTACATACCAATTATGCAACAAAATTTACTATTTTAACAATGCCAATCATGCGATAAAAGCCATACCAAAAATGCAGTAAATCATATACCAGTCGTGCAACAGAAATTWAAATATGAATTTCATGCAAGAAACTTACTTTTTASCAATACCAATCGTGCGCTATAAGACAACCAATGATGCAATAATGTATACCGTCATGCCACAGAAATTTAATATTAGTTTTATGCGAGAAACTTACCTTTTTACAATACCAAACGTGCATGAAAAGACAACCAATAATGCAGTAAATATATAYTGATCGTGCAACAGAGATTTGATATTAATATCTGCAACAGAACTTCATACCATACCTTACCGTGACCTTGCAATATGATTTAACGATTTAAACATCAACCTTGGCATTTCGATTAACAACTATCGGCATTGCTAGTTAACAACACCATCAATGATTTAATTTAAACGACATTCAAAGCAATTTAACGCCGATTACACAAGGGACTGGTGTGAGCGAACATGCGTTAACTCACACTCAGCCATATCACCATGCCCTGTTCCAAGTCCACTTGTCAAGCGCAATTTAACACCTACGCCAACACGAGCCCAGGGCATGCGCTAACTCCCAAATTATATGCAATCAATTGTGTGGTAGAGAAAACCAAATAAAACAGCACGATTTATGGACAGGCTGTAACCACCAACATACGCTGAGGAAAAAGGGACTTCGAAGAGAAACTCCTGACAAAAGGCACGTAGGTCAAGGTTGGACGTCGCGCAGGAATTCATTAACATGAAAATCCGAGATAAAAGAAAGGCAGTCCGGGTTTGCAATTAAAATTTTAAACGCAGACCATTAAACCTTTGACACGCAGATCAAACGCCCATAATAACTTCAGTAAGACGCAGACCATATACGCATTGAAACGCAGTTCAAAACGCCCGAATGCATCAATTAAAAACGCAGAGACGGAAATGCCCCATTTATCAGTATACACATACACCCCAATGCAGTGGCAGAAACGCCAATATACAGATCCAAAAACGCCCAGTAACGGTGCCGAACGCCCAAAATTCATGATCAAATGACCATGTAAAATCGCCAAAGATGGAAGGCTCACGGTAAAAATAAAATCGACCAATGGTGGAAAGTTCACTGTAAAAAAATTTGCTCAATACGGACTGCCCACTGTCAATAAATAAAATCCCAACGCATACACTGAATGCCCCCAAAGTCTAAGCCCACGCTGTGAAAACACTCTCTCTGTAAAAAAAAATGGCAAAACACCCATACAAAGGGTAAAACGTGCACAACACTTAAACCTATCAACAAGAGTGGAGAAGCCCAACAATAACAGATCGCAGAGGGGAGAAACGCCATCTAAAACCAATGCTCATTGTATATACATTAATATTATATACAACAATTTGAATCGAATACAGCATTTTAATTTCAAATGAGAATGGGCATTACAACATCCCATTTTACAGCAACCCAACGCAACTGTACCACGCCCAATCATAACAGTAAACAAACAAGCCCCATAACAGTGGAAAACACCCATTACAACAGATGCCAAGACAGTGGTAAAAAAAAATGCCAATAATACAACATGCAAAGGCGCCCCATAATCAGTGGCAAAACGCCAAAAATCCCGCAACAAAAGACGCACACAATAAAATCTTTTCCAGTACAGTGATATAAGGACAAATTGCCGAACCAATCTCACAATAACATTGCTGAACGAATTTGCCGAATATAAAAAGCCAGAACAAACTCACAATATCATCATCAATAACAGTAAATCTGTCGAATATAAAAATGCCAGAACAATCTCACAATATCATCATCAATAATAGTAAATTTTTTGAATACCGAAATGCTTCCTACTTCACCAATCAAAATCATATTGTTGCCTTACGCCCGCGTTGGAAGACGTCCCGTGCTCCGTGCCACGTCCCGCGCTCCGTGCCGCGTCCCGCTCGCAGAACGTAGAAGGCTCACCGGTACCTCCCAGCCAAACGCTAGGGGTACTCTGCTTCCCCCTTAGCCCCCCGAGCCGCAAAGGGGCCACACAAGAAACATAGATAACACTAGCTTCTCATCTCGCCTCCACGGCTGAGCTACCACTCCAACACAGCTGAGATAAACCCAACTCCTCACAAGCAATCCGTCAAACCACAACTCGGCAGTGTAACATTACGCTAGTCGTTCATCCCCTCTTCCTTCGTTTCCCCTTCTTTTATAGAAAAATGAGACCCACCTACTTTCGTAAATTATTATTAAATTAATTTTTTTAATGACAAACCTCTAAAATTTCTTTGTCGTCCAAGTGTCACTCATCCCTATGGTTCTCCAAAAATTAATTTCTTTTTAATAATTAAAGGACTCAATTCCCTCACTCCCCCAAAATCGCTCCTTAAATTACTCCTAGGGTTCCTAGATCCCCTCTCATGCTTTTAATAACATTCCTGAAAAGAAGTTTCTGATTTTTTTGTAACTCCTAAATGTTGATTCCTTTTCGCTTTTTACCCTATGTCTCCTACTTTCCATTATTAAGTTTCCTTTATTTCTAGTTTCTTGAATTCTATTTTTTAAATCTCTCTTGTTATTTTTATTTTTAAACCCAAAAGATAAATGTGGTTTTTAATCTTTTCAATATATTTTAAATTCCTAGCTTTTATACTCCCACACTTTAATAAATTTTATTTCTTCTTTATCATTTAAAAGCCATGGGTTTCACTTGATTTATTTCCCTCATTACTTTACCCCCTTTACCTTTAAGAAGACTTTAATTAACACCTAGGAGGGTTTTAGTTTACGCCCTAGTTTATTTGGTAGGATCTTTTCTTACGGCTTGTCAAAATTTTATCTTAGAGGTGTTTTAAATTTTTTTTCAGATTTGGAACTGAGCGACAATTTAATTAGGGGAGTCATTTTTAAGAATTTTATCAGGCGTTAAGGTCTAGGGTCATCTAGGTTGTCTCATCATCGTCATCAATGTGACATGCCCTTCAGGACGCACTACGTGCTCCAAGGGTGCCACTCGCCTCGTTTTCTTCTGTTGCACGACGTGCCCTTCAAGATGCACCACGTGCACCAAGGGTGCCACTCACTGACTTGCATTTCTTTGCGCGATGTGCCCTTCAAGATGCACCACATGCTCCAAGGGTGCCACTCGCTGACTTGACGGATTGGTAGACTCTATAACCCCTGGAGTCAACACTCCGCCAGGTGAACTTGTGGGAGACTAAGGGATCTAAGGAATAAGGCCCCCACCTTATTGCGCGCCCCTTAGAATCATCGTGAGAGACTGTCGCAGTCTGCCCTCATGGCATCGTGGATCCTCTCGAACTAGGTAATCGTTAACCTACAGTTCGAGCCACGGCGGGAGTTCTAGTAGGCTGTGGCAGGGCTGTTGTCCACACGTCTCCCTCAATCTCTCTGGAACTCATGTGTGGCCCCTTTACTCCATATGTGATTCTGGTCGGCAAGCTATCGTCAGCCTGCAATCATCAACCATCATGTCAGATCATGTCAAAAACATATCCTAAAATCAATAGCATATCATCAAAATAAAACAATATCACTGTAAATGAAACAACCCAAATAACCCACTCCCTGACTCAATCTGGAGTCCAAAGGAGTTCCACCGATGCCTCTGCATCCTCAAGGTCCGAAACCCTACACACTCAATGAAACTGAGTCAGCAGCACCTGACTACATCAAAGTAGTAAAAACATCCTGTCATCTAACTTAACGCATCGTAATGAAGGAAAACATTTTATCATCATAAAAATCCAGATCACTTGCGAGCAAGTGTCCTCAAAGAATAAGTTTGGTAAGTGCGCCAGAGAAGGATGTTACATACACCCCCTCTTGGTCTAAACTTCGTCCCGAAGTTTCTCAGTATAAATGCTGAAATAAATGTACCATAATATCATAAATACCACAGTATCATAAGTCTATCTATCAAAGAAAAATGGAAACTGTTGGCACATATCATATGCTTCCTCCCAGGTCGTCGAGTGTGGACTATAACTGTCCCACTGGACCTTGACCTGATCTACCGTTCGACGTCGTAACTGTCGAATGCGATGATCTAAAATGCAGACTGGCTCAGCCGTGAGAGCTCCCTTGTCCGATACCTGCAAGGAACTCATGTCAATCACGTGTGTAGGATCACTAATATAATGTCTCAAAACTGATACATGAAAAACATCGTGCATACTCCTCAAAGAATCAGGCAAGGCTGGTCGATAGGCCACAGGCCCCTTTCTCTCCAAAATCTCGAAAGGTCCCATGAACCTAGGAGAGAGTTTATCTCCCTTTCCAAACTTGATCGAACTCTTATGTGGTTTAACCAGTAAGAAGACTCGGTCGCCGACCTCGTAACTACGGACGACTCGGTGCGCATCGTCATAACTCTTCTCCCGATCCTGCACTTCTTTTATCCTTTGTCTTATGGTTTGTATCTTACTCTTCCATTTCTTGGATCACTTCTGGTCCCACCAGGACCCTATCCTCAAGCCGATCCCAACTCAAGGGAATCCGACACGGTCGCCCATAAAGAAACTCAAAAGGCGCCATCTTAATGGTGCTCTGGTAACTGTTGTTATAAGTGAACTCTACTAGAGGCAAGAATTCCTCCCAACGTTTTTGTTGGTCCATCACGTACATGAGCAACATGTCTTCCAAGGTTTGGTTGGTTCGTTCTGTCTGTCCATCAGTGTCTGGGTGATATGCAGTACTAAAATTAAGTTGGGTTCCCAAGGCCTCTTGGAAACTCGTTCAAAACCATCCGGTAAACACCGATCCTCGATCGGATATAATCTTTTTAGGCACGCCATGCAGTCTCACAATCTCACTGATGAAAACTCTCGCTATGTCAGGTGCCTGATATGTCGTACATACCGGAATAAAGTGAGCACTCTTTGTCAGAGTGTCCACTACTACAAAAATCAAGTCGTGTCTCCTTGCCGTCAGTGGCAATCCAACAATAAAATCCATCGAAATGACTTCCCATTTCGATTTCGGAATGGCATGTGGTTGTAGTAATCCTACCGGGTGTCTATGTTCAGCCTTTACCTACTGACACTCGAGACATCTAGCCACAAATTTGACTATGTCGGCCTTGATTCCTTTCCAGAAGAACAAGGGCTTAAGTTCTGCCCTCATCTTCGTAACTCCCGGGTGAGCCATGTAAACTGCTCTATGAGCCTCGCTCAGGATCAACATCCTCAACTCGTCGTTTGGCGGTACATAAATCTGACCTATAAATCTCAATAACCCATCGCTATCAAAAGAATATCCCTCAAATCATGGTACCATCATAGTGTTTTGTCCGACAAAATCCTCGACTTATTTGTACCAGTCATCGTCACGCTGTAAAGTGAGAATCTTCTCACGTAGATTCGTTTGAAGAGGCAAAACTGAAAGGATGCGTGGCCTCTGACTCAAAGCATCCGCCACTCGGTTCACTGTTCCCTTTATGTAAGTAATCTCGAAGTCGTACTCGCTAAGTAATTCCGACCAACGTCGTTGTCGCGCGTTCATGCCACTTTGCGTAAAAATGTGTTGTAATCCACAATGATCAGTCTTTAATTCAAATTTTTTTCCAACAAGGTAATGTCTCCAAACCTTCAAGGCATAAACGATGGCTAATAACTCCAGATCATGCGTCATGTAGTTCTCCTCATGCCTTCTCAGTTTTCTCGAAATGTAAGCAATCACTCGTTCGTCTTGCATGAAGACTCCGCCTAACCCTTCCTTGGATGCGTCAGTACATACCAAGAAGTCTGCATCCATGTCAGGGACCTTTAGTATCGGTGTTGTTGTCAACAACTCCTTAAGCCTCCTAAATGCTTCCACGCATTTCTCTGTCCAAACAAACTTCTTATTTTTCTTCTGCAATTCCATGATCGGATTTGCTATCCTTGAAAACCCTTCGACAAACCGTCGATAGTATCCTGCTAAACCCATAAAACTATGCACTTCTGTGACATTCGTCGGCGCAGGCCATTCCATAATAGCCTCCACCTTGGCTGGATCCATGGCGATACCTTCGCCGGAGATGACATGCCCTAAGTAGTGAATCCTCGATTGATAAAAAGAGCATTTGGACAGCTTCCCATATAATTTGTGTTCTCGTAAACATTGTAGTACCAAGCGCAAGTGCTCGTCATGCTCCTCCGTCATCCGAGAGTAGATCAAAATATCATCAATGAATACCTGGACGAACTTGTCCAAGTACTCACGGAACACCGCGTTCATCAAACTCATGAATACACCTGGGGCGTTTGTCAGTCCAAACGGTAAAACAGTAAATTCGTAATGTCCAAATCTTGTCTTAAAAGTGGTCTTAGGGAGGTCATCCTCCTTGATCCGTAACTGGTGATACCCTGATCGCAAATCAATCTTGGAGAACATCGTCGCACCCTTCATTTGATCAAACAAATCGTCAATTCTTGGTAAAGGGTATTGATTTTTAATCGTAGCCTTATTCAGTTGACGATGGTCAATGCAAAGCCTCCACGATCCATCCTTCTTCCGAATGAAAATAACGGGTGCACCCCACGGTGACACACTAGGACGTATCAGTCCCAAGTCCAGCAACTCCTTCAGTTTCATTTTTAACTCTTGCAACTCTGGAGTCAACATCCGATAAGGCATTCTCGCTATCGGTTCAGTCCCTAGTTTCAGGTCTATAGTAAACTCCAATTCTCTTTCTGGCGGCATCCCAGGCAACTCCTCTGGAAATATGTCCGCAAACTCCTTCACCACTGGAAGGTGTTCTAGACCTTCTGCTATTCCCTTTCCGTTTAGTGCAAGGATCGCATAAATCTTGCACCCCTTGCGCATACTCTTCTGTAATTGTAAGGAAGAGACGAACCTCAGAGATACTCCCTGGTTCCGTCCTACTATCACATGTCTCTGTCCTTCATCATCGACTAAGCTCAACCGTTTCGTCTTACAGTTGAGGATCGCCTCATGTGATTCCAACCAATCCATGCCGATCATGACGTCATAGGATCCTAAGATCATGATGTACAAGTTGACCCTCATGAAAAACTCTCCCAGGTTAAGGGCACAGCCCGTAACATTTCCTCTGACCTTCTGTTTGGCTCCCGAAGTCATCTCCACGAAGCTAAACTCGTCCTGTTCGACTTCCTTGACCTTAATCCTTTTTAGCATTGCACCAAAAATGAAACTCTCAGTAGCTCCCGGGTCTATCAAAATACTAAGGGTCTGGTCAGCGACAGGACCTGTCGTCTCGAGCACAGTCGACTGGTGCTCTGCCTAGCGGTTATTCACCGCTGCATGAATCCGATGGGCCTTGCCCATATCTCCCACTGTAGTAGGTCCGGCTGATCTGGACGCCCTCGTCCTCTCCACAGGATAGTTGCGTTGGTAGTGTGGCTCCCCACACGTCCAACACCCCTTCTTCGGCCCAGTAGTCCTGGTACCCGAAGTAGAAGATGACGGCCCACTGGCCTGGAAACCTGGTCTGTTCTGCTGAATAGGCCTAAACTGTTGCTACTGCGGGTGACGTTGTTGCTGCTGTTGTGGTCCTCGGTAAGGTGTCCGCTGATGAGGCGGCGGTCGTCGAGGTGTAGTGTACGTGGATCCCCTCTGGAAGCCACGATATCCCGGCGTATGTCTTGCCGGTGTCTGATGCTACGGTGTACCAGCGGAACCCTTCCCTACTGGTCTCGATGGAGTCCTAGTCTGACCCCCGCTGATAAGCTCCTCCTCTGCTATGAGGGCCTTTTGGATAGCGTCGTGCAAGGTTTGAGGCATCAGAATCCTAACCTTTGCACGCAGGCTACCGTTAAGGCCAAACACGAACCTGTTGACCTTGAGCTTCTTAGTGTTCAGATGCGGAGCATACCGGAGCAGCTCCATAAAATGTGCCTCATACTCGGGCACTGTACGACCTCCCTGTCGTAAGGCATTGAACTCATTGAGCTGACGCTCAATGAATTCCTCAGAAAGATACCTCTCTTGGAACCGTTCCTCGAACAGTTCCCATGACACGTCTTCAACGACCATGTTTAGATGCGGCAGGAGCGTCTTCCACCATAGTAGAGCGCTCCCCTTTAGTTGAAAGACCGCCATGCGAACCTTCATGTTGGAGGTATAATCGCAAAGTGCGAAGTACATCACCATGTTCTCCAACCATGCCTCGGCGGCTGCGTCGTCCGGGGCACCAAAGAACTCGAGAAATTTTACCTTCTCGAGTTCACGGTGAATGCTACCAGTAACGACCGGTGCGCATGGTGGAACCTCAACAGGTGTTGGCGCCCTGGCCTCATCTCTGTCCAATCTACTGATCAGCACCTCGGACATGCGCTGGAAAGATCTCATCATCCCCACAACATCGACAACTGCGATCTTCTCCTGTCCAAGGACCTGCTCGCCTCCATGGGGGTTAGACCCCTCAGGCATGGATGCTGCTGGAGGCGTCACGCCTCCTCCCCTAGCACCCCGTCGTATGCCTCTGCGACGTCCTCTAACCATGATTACCTGCACACAACAATCAACTTGATCAACGATAGAATAATCAACATAATCATGTCAACGGAACCCGTAGCGAATCCCAAGTCACAGGTTGAACTTGGCTCTGATACCATATGTAACGAACCTCCTCGTTACGACAACCACTCCAATAATAAGTGCAATTTTTTTTTTTTTTTTCTATTTTTAAAAGTGTGTGTGTGTGTGTGTACAAGGAAAAAACAACAACCCATTCGACTCTGTGTCGCCACCCGACGAAAAATACGATGCAACCAGGATGAACATAAGAAGATGACCAGGATGCACGACACGTAAACACATGCATAAATGATGATCACACAACAAAGTAAAACTGACTGCTAAATACGGCTGACCTCCGGCCCGTCCTACCCTGCAATGGTTAGGACCTCCAAGACACATAAGCAACGCTCAAGCCCAGGTTCCCATCGATTTTAACCATTTAAGGTCTCAGGGCCAGTGACTATTCTGAGGAACATGGAGGTGTCTACATCCCACCCGACACAACACACCAATCAACTAACTGAATACAATCAAGTACAACGTAAATAAGAAGAACAAATACGCCCCTTACGGATGGCGCGTGATAAGAGGACTCCGACAACAAAACACAATTTCAACATTATTTAAATGAACAACCACCCTAAATGACTAACTCGAAGTAATTTAATATGTGTATTCCGTACATTCCACCATATATGTTTTGTCTATAATGATAATTTACACTGGCATTACAGTAAGAAACCACATCATTATGTTTTCTAAGGATAACAACTTTGCAATAAAGACAAGATCATACATTTCAAGGATATCAACTCTAACATTGCAATTTATTTATATGGCGAGAACAATACCATTACATACTTCCAACAATCTATTATATTGACATAATTTAAACCAAATGTTCAATCGCATTCCTTTACATACTACAGTAACCACTTTACCTAGTCAAACATTTACGCCTTACTAACCGTTTGAGATATCGTTAACAACTGTTACATGATTACTACAGTATCAAATATGATTAGATTACCTCCCATTCATGTCCCATTACCTCAACTTCTATTGCTTGTACTAACATTGACTGTTCATTACAAATTATTTTCTAATGTTCTTGCCAAGGATATCGAACTACATTCGGTTATCTAACATAAGTATTGCACTAACTTCGTATTGCATAGAATATCAAGGTTACATTTTCTGTTATCAGACAATAGCATTGCATGAACTTCAAGTTGCACTAACCTTACCCTAGAACATGGCCAACATTCCTTTGTTAAAATAATTTTTCTATTTAGAGAATCAATAGGGTACATACCAATTATGCAACAAAATTTACTATTTTAACAATGCCAATCATGCGATAAAAGCCATACCAAAAATGCAGTAAATCATATACCAGTCGTGCAACAGAAATTTAAATATGAATTTCATGCAAGAAACT
>ML780843.1:73306-83762 GCA_009831015.1 Picea engelmannii
CAACTTGCTAGTGCTCTCGGGCAACAAAATGTCGCCGACGATCTTGGTCGGAGCAACAACTCTCTATCAAAACCCTGTTAAACAAAAGGATAAACTTCTTCACCATTGTCTTAATATTGTAAGGGCATAAACCCTAATAGCCAATGGCCTTCAATAGAAACCCTGCAAACCCACAACTGGTTCCTCCTCATCTGCACGGAGCTTCACGCACTTGATTCACTGTTAAAAAAAATTTCGACCTCAACAACGCTTCCTTCGTTCTCCTCTGCGCAGGTTTCTCCTGCAGCGTTTCCTGGCAGATAGAATTCAGGCGTTCTATAACTCTCTGCGGAAGCTTTCGGCACTCACGCTCTCCTGGAAGCCGACTCTCTCTAATCTCTCTGCGCGGTTTCAGCAACTCAACCCTCCTTGCGGCCTCTCTTCACGGGCTCTCAGCGGAAGCTCTCTCAACATTCTGCACTGCTGGGCGACTCGTCTGAGGATCCTGGGCCCTCCCGTGAGGGAGTGAGCCCAGTCCTGTGCTCTGATACCAAATTGAAGGATTCAGAAGCAGAACACACACACAAATAACTCACAAAACTAAATTCTATTGCTTGATTGATTCAAAATGTTTACATATGCCTCTATAAATAGAGGTCTTTAGAAAACTCTAGAGCTTCCAGAAGGTTCTCGGAGTGTAGGTGGATTGTCGGTGGATATGACAGTAGAGCTCTCTCGAAGTTGGTGGAAGCTTCGAGTTAGGTAGAAATTAAATTAACCTTTTTCCAACAGATAAGCACTTTCTATCTTAGAGTTAAGAGTCTAGCTCTTTGAGGAGATCTACCTATCCACAAGGAGATTTTCCTTCAACACTAGCCCTGTTGGTTGTTCCAGTTAGTGCGTAGTCTGTGTCTTGATGCGATTAATTAACCCTGCATTTTATTGATTTATGAATATTTTTTTTTAACTCTATGTTTTATATACTGGATAATATTTGCTTTGCGTTTTTGTATCTAGAATGCTTTTCGTTGCTGGAAATTTTCTCTATGTTTTTATATATTGAAGGTTGTTTCATTGTTGGAGGTATTATTGCCTGGCGATTTTTCCAGTTGTTACCTCGGAGCATTTTTAACCTTTGATTGATCGGGGATGGACGCTATCCTCGACTGCGTTAATATTCGATTTTGTTTCCTTAAGCCTGCATTTTATTTTTTCAACAACATTCATGTTAAGTGTATCCCACCCCCTTTTCTTTTGTGGCTATCCCGGTGAGTACTTCAACGCGATCCCAATGCCACGGTTGGAACGAGTGGTAGGTACTATGGATACTATGGAGCTATGGCGATTACTAATTAATAGTTAATGTGTAGCGACATGGTGTAGCCCTATTGTAAACCCATGAATGTTTTTAATAGTCGATTCCACACAACAGTCTTGCAATTTCTGGCTTCCATGATTATTTCTACCCTGTACAGTTTTCACCCATCCTTAGTATACTCTGCAGCGATTCACTTGGCATCACTTGACAAATTTATCCTTGTTCGCTCTGCGTGTACACGTACAGGGGCAATTTTCTATACAAAACATCCTCATTATAGAATTCTTTAGGGCGATTGAAACTTAGCAATTTATTTTAGTGATTTTATATAACGGGTAATGAAAATGGGTCAACGATTCCAAGAAGTCATTCTAGTGTTAGCAGTTGAATGATATAAATCTTAGTAATTGCAATAAATATTAAATAGGGATACCCACAGAGACAATTACAGTAGCCTGATTACTGATTGTGTGTCAGATGTCTGCCTGCCAAATTTTAGTCATAGCAAGGAATTGCACACATGAATAAATGCAAAGGTAATCTTAATAGCAATGGATTCCACACAGGATTCAATGCAGAAATAAAATAATAGCTTGAATATTTGTTTATTCCAGAGATTTATTAAAAGTTATGAACAATAACTTACTCGTATTGGTATCGACATCTTGGCAATTTTAACATGTCGACTATTTAAATGTTTATTGGTCGTCGTTATAGATGTCTGGATTAAAAGAATAGATTGGGTAGCATTCACATTAAACAACCATTGAGATCTATGTATTCGTGAGGAGCGTATTTATCCCTTATAGTTGCCAGTTGTTTAGTGGATACGTTGGTTAACTAACTCACACCTTAATCACAATGATTGCATTGCTTTACTTTGGCAGTTCCATAGAATGAAATCACATTATATTGTTTTGGTTCAAACTGTGGTTATACTCTGGAAAAGATTCAATGTCTGAGGCTTTATTTGTCCTTTGTCCATCAATAATTCATGTCTGGAAATTCACAGCTTTGCCTTACTAAAGTATGTGTTGAGATTTCTTATTAGGATTGTTCGAAGCCTTTTATTATTTGAATACGTAGGTTTCTAATTATGAAATTTTGTGTTGAATGGTATATTTATAATGGTCGAGATTTCACATTAGGAATGTGTTTAAACCTTTATTATTTTAATATGTAAGTTTTTAGACGATTAACTTAGTGGTTGTGTTGTTGAGTTTTCAAAAAAATAAATTGTATAAGAATTTTTCTTACCCATAAACTTTTGCATAACATTTTTTATTATATTCTTGGCATGTGATTATATGGAAAAAGTTATGTTACTTATTACCTAGATTATACTTGTTTCGTAGATTATAATTGTAATTTGTTTTAGTTAGCAATTTATACCCTTAGTTCTTACTGGATTTCACTGGGAAAATTTATCGACAACAATAAGAATGATAGGGTGGGAAGAGTTAACTTAGGATTCCAAGAGTATTTGTTGAGTTGTTTTTCTTTCTTAATCATCTTGTAGTCTTGTGTCAGTTATTTCGATCTCCTAGCACGTAGGTTGGGCTGAGTCTTTGGTCAAAATAGGATGTGTTGCACTAAGGTTATTGACGCGTCTATAACCTGGGGATGGCATGATTCCTGATGAGGGGATCATGGCATGCCCTATTGTATAGCGGCAAGCGATAACTTGGCCGAAGTCGGTGTCTTCCGTGTGGGTGTTGTCAAGCATTTTAAGATGCTTTTGGTGCATGGGTAGAACACCCTCATGCATTTGGTTCACATGCCTTGAGGTTATAGTCTTGTTCGTCAAGGTCATTGTGTCGGGAGGGGGATGTTGTCCCTTAGCTTGTACGTATGTCTTGTTTCATCGAGCGGGTAGTCGTTCCTCCTGGTTTTTCTATGCCTATTTCACCCAGTTCCCCTTGCGCAAGTGCATGGAGTCATAGTTTCCTGTTTTCCTGGACTATGTGCTTGCGTTAATCGTCAATGGTGTGGTTAAACTAATGTCTTGGTCGCCTTCTTTCCTAGAAAAAAATTTCACTTATGCTTTTCTTGTAGTCGTAATGATGGGTCGTTACATGTGTTATTAGATCAGGTTCAACCCTGCGACTGTGGATCGCCATGCTTTCCACTGCAATAAACTATGAGTATCAACCTAGTGCTTCTTAAAACTTTAACGAGTTCATGCAGTGATCTTGTTTAGAGGACACCTCGGAGGTTCACAATGTGGTGTCATGGAAGGAGGTGCGATGCTTGCAAAGGTTTCCACACCCTTGGAGTCGAACCCCCAAGGGGAAGGGAAAGTCCTTGGGCTGGATTCACTTGCTGTGAGGTATGATAATGGTCTGAAAAGGCCCTTGCAAGTAATTTCAAAGGGCCTTGATTCACCAGCGGTACTGAGAGGTGGACAGGGCACCTATACCCCTGAGGGTCCATAGCGCGCCCTAGCTAGTACTGTTAAAATCCACCGAGAACTCGAGCAAGTTGAGTTCTTGAGTCCACAAGTGTCGCAGAAAGTTGTGCCATCGAGGCACAGTTGTAGAGAAAGTCGTTGTGCTTCATGCTTCGCAATTACAACCTCCATCCTGAAGGTACACAAGGTGGTCTTTTATCTCAAGGGGAGCGTTCTTCTATGTCGGAAGATGCTCCTGCCATTTTTAAGCATGGTCGTCAAAGACATGTCATGGGAATAGTTCGAGGAATGGTTCCATGAGAGGTATGTCCTAAGGAATTCATTGAGCATCAACTCCACAAGTTCAAACACCTTATGACAGGACAGTTGTACGCTGCCCGAGTACAAGGACTGTTTTTGGAGATGCTTCAGTATGCTCCGCACCCTTATCGAGAAAATTAAGGTCAACAAGTTTGTGTTGGACTTAGCGTTGTAATTCAGCTTCTACTTTGGCTACCAGGATTGTTGAACCAAAAATGGTGTTTTGGATTGTGGGGAGCCACATTACCAACATTTTTTCCCATAGGAAAAGGTCGGAGCATCTAGATATCATACACACTACCATGGTAGTTTTGGGCAAGGCCCATCAGATTCTTGTAGCGGTGAATAACTGCTAGGCAGAGTACCAGTCAATGGTGCTTGAGACATCAGGTACTATCGCTGACTAGACCCTTAGTATTTGATAGATCCCGGTACTACCAAGAGTTTCATCTCTAGTCCGACGCTAAAAGGGATTAAGGTAAAGGCAGTTGAACAAGATGCGTTTAGCTTTGTGGAGATGGATTTGGGAGATAAACAGAAGGTTGGAGGGAAGGTTATGGGTTGTACCTTAACCTGGGAGATTTTCTCACCAGGGCCAAAATGTACGTCATGATCTTAAGATCTTATGGCGTCATGATCGGTATGGACTGGTTGGAATCGCATGAGACTATACTCAACTATAAGATGAAGCGGTTGAGGTTGGTCAGTGATGAGGGACATAGATGCATGATTGTAGGACGGAACTAGTTAGTTTCCTTGAGGTTCATCTCTTCCCTACAGCTACAGAAGAGTATGCATAAGGGATGTAAGATTTATGTGATCCTTGTGTTAAATGAGAAGGGAGTAGTGGAAAGTCTAGAACACCTTCCTATGGTGAGAGATTTTGTAGACGTATTTCTAGAGGAGTTACCTGGGATGCTTCCAGAGAGGGAATTGGAGTTTTACTATAAACCTAAAACTAGGGACTGAACCGATAGCGAGAATGCCTTATCGGATGTCGACCCCGGAGTTACAGGAGTTGAGAATGAAACTGAAAGAATTGTTGGACGTGGGACTGATACATCCAAGTGTGTCACCGTGGGGTGCACCTATTATTTTCATACGAAATAAGGATGGTTCATGGAGGCTCTGCATTGACTACCATCAATTGATCAAGGAAACAATCAAGGATCATGATCCATTGCTGAGGATAGATGATTTGTTGATTAGTTGAAGGGTTCAATGGTGTTCTCAAAGATCGATTTGCGATCAGGGTATCACAGGTTGCGGATCAAGGAGGATGATGTCCCTAAGACCGCCTTTAAGATGAGGTTTGGACATTATGAGTTTATTTTTTTACCATTTGGACTGACAAATGCCCCAGGGGTATTTATGAGTTGGATGAATGTGGTGTTCCATGAGTGCTTGGACACGTTCGTCCAAGTATTCATGGAAAATATTTTTATTTACTCTCGGACGATGGAGGAGCATGACGAGCACTTGCGCTTAGTACTACAGTGTCTGCGAGAGCACAAATTGTATGGGAAGTTGTCCAAATGATCATTTTATCAATCGAGGATTCACTACTTAGGACATGTCATCTCCAATGAAGGTATCATCATGGATCCAACAAATTTCAAGGCCATTATGGAATGGCCTGAATCGATGAATGTCTAGGAAGTGTGTAGCTTCATGGGTTTAGCAGGATAGTATTGACGGTTCTTCGAGGGATTTTCAAAGATAGAAAATACGATCAAGGAATTGCAGAAGAAGAGAAAGAATTTTGTTTGGACTGAGAAATGCACGGAATATTTTAGGAGGATCAAGGAGTTGTTGACCATGACATCGATACTAAAGGTCCCTAACATGGACGCAGACTTCTTGGTATGCACTGATGCATCCAAGGAAGTCTTAGGCGAAGTCTTGATGCAAGATAGTCGAGTGATCTCCTACATCTCTAGGAAACTGAGAAGGCATGAGGAAAAATATACGACGCACGATTGGGATTTGTTAGTCATTGTATATGTCTTGAAGGTTTGGAGACACTACCTTGTTGGATGAAACTTTTGAACTAAGGGCAGAGCACTGTGGACTACAATACATATTTACGCAAAGCGACCTGAACGCGTGACAACGACGTTTGTCGAAGTTTCTTAGCGAGTACGACTTCGAGATTACTTACATAAAAGGAACAGTGAATCGAGTGGCAGATGCATTGAGTCAGAGACCATGCATCTTTTCAGTGTTGCCTCTTCAGATGAATCTATGTGAAAATATTCTAACTTTAGATCACGACGATGACTGGTACAAAGAGATCAAGGGTTTTATCGAATAAAACACAATGATGGTACCAATATTTGAAGGATTTACGTTTGACGACGATGGGTTATTGAGGTTTAAAAATCGGATTTACGTACCACCAAACGACGAGTTGAGGAGCGTGATCCTAGACGAGGCTCATAGAGTAGTATACATGGCTCACCCAGGAGTCACAAAGATGAGGGTGGACCTTAAACCCTTATTCTTCTGGAAAGGAATGAAGGCAGACATAGTCAACTATGTGGCCATATGTCTAGAATGTTAGCAGGTAAAAGCCGAACATAGACATCCTACAGGATTACTATAGCCACGCGTTATTCTGGAATCAAAATGGGAGGCTATTTCGATGGATTTTATTGTTGGATTGCCATTGACGACAAGGAGACATGACTCGATTTTGATAGTATTAGACACTTTGATGAAGATTTCTCACTTTATTCATGTGTGTACGACGTATCAGGCATCTGACATAACTTGAGTTTTCATCAGTGAGATGGTGAGGCTACATGGCGTGCCTAAGAGGATTATATTCGACCGAGGATCAATGTTCACTGGATGATTTGGAATAGTTTCCAAGAGGCCTTGGGAACCCAACTTAACTTTAGTTCTTTGTGTTACCTGGAGATGGATGGGAAAACCATACAAATGAACCACACCTTGGAAGACTTGTTGCGCATGTACGTGATGGACCAACAGAAGCGCTAAGAAGAATTCTTTCCACTAGTAAAATTTGTTGATAACAAAAATTAACAAGCGCCATTAAGATGGCATCTTTCGAGTGTATTTATGGGAGACCGTGTTAGATGCCTTGAATTGGGATTGACTTGAGGATAGGGTTCTAGTGGAACTGAAATCAATCCAAGAAATGGAAGATTAAATGAAAACTGTAATGCAAAGGATCAAGGAAGCACAGGATCAACAGAAGAGTTATGTCGATGCGCATCGTGTCGACCATAGTTACGATGTGGAGATCGAGTATTTTTGCGGTTGAAACTGCATAAGAGTTCGATCAAGTTTGGAAAAGGGGATAAACTATCTCCTAGGTTCGTGGGATCCTACAAGATTGTGGAAAGGAGAGGCTTGTTGCCTAATGACAAGCCTTGCCTGATTCTTGAGGCATATGCACGATGTATTTCACATCTTTGTTGAGACATTATGATTAGTGATCCTACACATGTTTGACTTGAGAACCTTGTGGATGTCAGATGAGGGTGCGCTAATGGCTGAGCTGATCCGCATACTAGATCATCGCTTTTGACATCTACGACGTCAAATAGTAGATCAAATCTAGGTCGAGTGGGACAACTATAGTATGCACTCGACGACCTGGGAGGATGCATACGATATGTGCCAGAAGTTTCCATTTTTGTTTGATAGATATACTTATGATATTTTGATACCCATTATTTTAGCACTTATATACTGTGAAACTTCGGGACGAAGTTTAGACCAAGAGGGGTTGTATGTAACATTTTGCTCTTCCACACACTAAACAAACTTATTCTTTGAGGACACTTGCTTGCAAGTGATCCATATTATTATACTTTTGGGCATTTGATTATATTATGAGGTGTTGTGAATTGATGACATGTTATTGTGTTGCATTGACATAGATAGGTGTTATTGACTCGGTTTTACCTAGTGTGCAGGATTTTGGGCCACAAGGATGTAGAGGCATCGATGGAACCCCTTGGACTCTAGATAGATTCAGGGACTGAACCATTGAGGTTTTCTTTTTTTATATGTGATATTAGCGCATCTGATTAGATGATATGATATGGATATATTTCTAACATGATTCGTTGATGATGCAGGATGATGATAGCTTGTCAACTAGACTCGCATGTGGAGTAGAGGGTTCATGCATGACTACCAGAGATGTTGAGGGAGAGGTGTGGAAAACAACCCTACCACAACCTACTAGCACTCTCGTTGTGGCTCAAATTATAGGTTAATGAATGCCTAGTTCGAGAAGACCCACGATGTCATGAGGGCCAACTGCGACAATCGCTCATAATGATGCTAAGGTGTGCGCAAAAAGGCAGGGTCATTATTCCTTAGAGGCCCTTAGTATCCCACAAGATCACCTAGCAGAGTATTGAATCCAAGGGGTTTTTATTTCTACCAAGTCAGTTAAGAGGTGAGTGGCACCCTTGGATCATGTAGTGCACCCTGGAGGGAATTTCGTGCAAGAAAAATGGAAAGAGGCGAGTTGCACCCTTGGACTATGTAGTTTGTCCTGAAGGGCACATAGCACAAGGGAAACAAAATGAGGCGAGTGGCACCCTTGGAGCACCTAGTGTGTCCTGAAGGGCACGTCGCATTGTTAATTAATAAATGGATAAACTTAGATGGCCTTAGGATGAATAACATGATAAGAAATATTTAAAACATTTCCCCTAATAAAATTTCACCCAACCTGGGAAAATAAAGTCTAGGTCTAAATTATATTTGTGATAAAAATTTAATCTATCTATCTATCTATCTATCTATCTATCTATCTATCTATCTATATATATATATATATATATAAACTAAAAATAAAATAAAAAATAATGATAATCTTCATTAATCTTGTGACAAGAAGAGGGTAAGAAATTATATTTTTTTGTAAAAATCTATTGGGATCAAATTTAAAAAGGGGAAATAATTGTTTGATTATATTATACTAATTAAAAATTTATTCATTAAAAAGAAAAATGGAAAAAGGAGTAATTTTCTCCACATGCCTTTTTGAGTATAAAATAAAAGGAAAAGAGGGAAATTTAAAATATTTAGGAAACTAGGAAAAAGTGGAAAACATAAAATAAAGGGGAAACAAGGAAAAAGCGGAAAGACTAACTTAGTAAGGTGTCTAGCACTTAAGAACTTTCTAAAATCAAACTCAACTAGTAAATTAGTAATAGGGAAAGTCATTAAAACTTGTAAGGGAATATGGGGACCCCTAGGAGCGATTCTAGGAATGATTTTAGGTGGGTGAGGAAATAGGGGTAGTTAATTAATTAAGGTAATTAATTTCTAGAGGAATTATGAGGATGGTTGACACATGTACGGGAAGGATTATTATGATTTAAATTATTAAACAATAATTAAAAGGGATTAAGGGAAAGTAATGGACTCAAAAAATATATATAATGGAGGGAGGAGAAGGATGATAGATCTCTTCATTCATACGTAACTTTACGCTGCAAAAATCTATACTTGACTAACTTAGCATGTGGGAGTTGGGATACCCAGCTCGGTGAGGAGTGGTAGCTCGGCCTTGCGAGGCGAGCTAGAAGCTAGCTGATTCTCTGGTCAGTGTCTGTGGCCCCTTTGTGGCTCGGGGGGATAAGGGGGAAGAAGAGTACCCCTAGCGTTGGTTGGGAGGTACTGGTGAAGTCTCATAAGTCGAAAGAGGGAATTGCACGAAGCACATGGGACATCAACTTAGAGCGGGTGATTGGGAAATGGTATGCTTCCTTTATTGCTACATGGTAGATTGTTAGTATGATTTATGCTTTTAGCTCTACATGTTTATTTGGGTACGAAAAATCATTTTCTTAGAATTCTAATTGATGAATGGGATTTTCCCCATAGCCTTTAGCTCGATGTTGATTTCCCATGGCCTTCGATCCCTACATGTCTTGACCTTTCTATGGTTTATTGAATTGTTATGATTGCAGTTTATTTTTTCCTTCGTCCCTAGCTCATCAGTCCACACCTGAGTAGTCGGCCAGGAGCATGATCTACAATCATCACTTCATTGTTAATGAAACTATGGATCTAAACGCCCTTCTTTTCTGTGCGTGGATGATGGGTGAAGGAGGTTCTTTCTAGTCGTCTATCCCTGTTGGGCGTTCCAGGTAGTGGGTGGTCTGCGTCTTGATGCGATTAATTAACCCTGCATTTTATTGATTGACGACAATTTTTTTTAACTCTGCATTTTATATACTCGCTGGTATTTTCTTTGCATTTTTGTATCTGGAATGCGTTTCATTGCTGGAAATTTTCTCTACGTTTTTATATATTGAATGTTGTTTCATTGTTGGAGGTATTGTTGCCTCGCGATTTTTCCAATTGTTACCTCGGAGTAATTTTATCCTTTGATTGACCGAGGATGGAATCTATGCTCGACTGCATTAATATCTTGTTACAGGTATGAACTAACC
>ML780843.1:91940-119626 GCA_009831015.1 Picea engelmannii
CCAACTGGCTGAGAGCACCAACTCCCACAGAATCCCAGCACCCACTGGGTGGAAGCACCGACTTCCTTTTTCTTTCAACACCAACTGAGTGAAGGCACCAACCTTCAGATTCTACAAGCACCCACTTGCAGAGAAAGAGACATTCGTCTCCCTAGCACCACCCTACCACCCTTATTTGCCAAAATAAATATTTCTCAAATAAACTTAATCATTTTGATATAGCTTGCTTACCCTTTCTGCTGATCTACTCTGCGTTCTTCATTGTCTTTGATCTACTGCTCTGCTTTACTGTCCTCTGCAGCCCATTCTCAACTTCTTCTCCTGTCACGCAGGTTCTCCTCTCCTTTTTCTCACATGCAGAGCGCTCTCCCTCTCTTTATTCCACCTCCCCCCTTCCATCTTGGTTCCAGCGCATTATATTGTTTTTCCACATGCAGAGGTTTTCCTTGCTTTTCTCAACTCCAACTGCAGTTTCCTTTTCTTTCATTCTTTCTTCTGCTTTTGGCATGCCAGCATTCTCCCTGATTTTCTGAACTGGCTCTTTGCATGCCTTCTCTACGCATGCCACCTCATGCAACGTTGTGTTCCTTCTGACTTAACTGCCAGTCTAATTTTAGACTGAAAGTCCTTCCACCGTCCAGAGTGATTAGAGAAACCCAACTGGCGAAAACTTCCAGACTTGTCAAAGCAGATGAAGGATACCCGCAAAAAACTGGGTTTAGCGATGTCAAGCTCCGTTGATTGTGCATTATATCCATTTGATGCTGGCCACACCAATCGCGTTGTGAATGGCATCATTCGTGCTGTTTCTTAAAGAAAACGATTGGTAACTTCTACTTCTAGTCAAGGCCTTGGCTAAGGCATGTGTTTTATCAGCAAATATCCAGCGCTGTTTCAACATAGTTTCCAGCACTGTGTTTTCAGCCTAGCACTGTGTTTCAACATATGTAACATTACTGTGTTTCAGTTGTTACAGCACTGTGTTTCAGCATAAGTTCCATCTCTGTTTCAGCATTGTGTTTCTGCATCTGTGTTTTAGCATCTGCGTTCCAGCATCTGTGTTCCATCTTCTATGTTCCAGCATTTGTGTTCCAACACTTGTGTTTCAGCATCTGTGATTCAGCTTCTGTGTTCCAGCATCTGTGTTCCAACACTTGTGTTTCAGCATCTGTGTTCCAGCTCTGTTTCAGCAGTGTGTTTTTGTATCTGTGTTTCAGCATCTGCGTTCCAACATCTGTGTTCCAACATCTGTGATTCAGCTTCTGTGTTCCAGCTCTGTTTCAGCATTTGTGTTCCAACACTTGTGCTTCATCATCTGTGTTTCAGCTTCTGTTGTGCGTTTTCCATAACCAACCGATTGCCATCAATGACAACCGTGACCGTCTGCGTCATCTCTGCTATAGCCATATTTCCAACATATCCAATTTTGTTCCCTTAAGGATGAGTTTTATTTTTTCAACAACATTCCCGTTAAGTGTATCCCACCACCTTTTCTTTTGTGTCTACCCCAATGAGTACTTCAACGAGATCCCAGTGCCACGGTTGGGACGAGCCATAGGTACTATGGATACTATGGAGCTATGGCGATTTTTAATTAATATTTAATGTGTAGAGACATTGTGTAGCCTTGTTGTAAACCCATGAATGTTTTTAATAGTCGATTCCACACAACAGTCTTGCAATTTTTGGCTTCCATGATTATTTCTACCCTGCACAGTTTTCACCCAGCCTTAGTATACTCTACAGTGATTCACCTGGCATCACTTGACAACTTTCTCCTTGTTCTCTCCGTGTGTACACGTACATGGGCAACGTTCTATACACAATATCCTCATTATAGCATTCTTTAGGGTGATTGAAACTTAGCAATTTATCTTAGCACTTTTATATAACGGTTAATGCAAATGGGTCAACGATTCCAGGCATCCGTTCCAATGTTAGCAGTTGAATGATATAAATCTTAGTAATTGCAATAAATATTACACAGGGATACCCACATAGACAATTACGGTAGCCTGATTATTGATTATGTGTCATGTGTTCACTTGCCAAATTTTAGTCATAGCAAGGTATTTCACATAGGAATAAATGAAAATATAATCTTAATAGCAATGCATTGCATAAAGGAATCAATGCAGAAATAAAATAATAGCTTGACTATTTGTTTATGCCAGAGATTTATTAAAAGTTTTAAACAATGAGTTACTCATATTCGTATCGGTGTCTTGACAGTTTTAACATGTCGATTGTTTAAATGTTTATTGGCCATTGTTACAGATGTCTGGATTAAAATAATAGCTTGGGTAGCATTCACATTGAACATCCATTGAGATCTATGTATTCGTGAGGAGCATATTTATCCCTTATAGTTCCCAGTTGTTTAGTGGAAACGTTGGTTAACTAACTCACACCTTAATCACAATGATTGCATTGCTTTACTTTGGCATTTCCATAGAATGAAATTGTATCAGATTGTTTTGTTTCAAGCTATGGTTATACTCTAGAAAAGATTCAACGTGTGAGGCTTTATTTGTCCTTTGTCCATCAGTGATTCATGTCTGGAAATTTGCACCTTTGCCTTACTAAAGTATGTGTTTAGATTTCTTATGACCGTTCGAAGGCTTTTATTATTTGAATACGCATGTTTCTAATTATAAAATTTGCTGATTACTGGTATATTTATAATGGTTGAGATTGCACATTAGGAATGCATTTAAACCTTTATTATTTTAATATGTAAGTTTTTACACGATTAACTTAGTGGTTGTGTTGTTGATTTTTCAAAAAAATAAATTGTATAAGAATTTTTATTACCCATAAACTTTTATATAACATTTTTATTATATTCTTGGCATGTGATTATATGGAAAAAGTTATGTTACTTATTACCTAGATTATACTTGTTGCGTAGATTATAATTGTAATTGTTTTTAGTGACGAATTTATACCCTTAGTTCTTACTGGATTGGACTGAGAAAATTTATCAACAACAATAAGAATGATAGGGTGGGAAGAGTTAACTTAGGCTTCCAAGAGTCTTTGTTGAGTTATTTTTCTTTCTTAATCGTCTTGTAGTCTTGTGTCAGTTATTTCGGTCTCCTAGCACGTGGGTTGAGCTACGTATTTGGTCTAGATAGGATGTGTTGCACCAAGGTTATTGACACATCTATCACCTGGGGATGGAATGATTCTTGGTGAGCGGATCATGGCGCACCCTATTGGATAGTGGCGAACGATAACTTGGTCAAGTCGGTGTCTTCTATGTGGGTGTTGTCCAGCATTGTAATATGCTTTTGGTGCATGGGTAGAACGCCCTCATGCATTTGGTTCTCATGCCTTGAGGTTCTATTCTTGTTCATCAAGGTCATTATGTCGGGAGGGTGATTTTGTCCCTTATCTTGTAGGCATGTCTTGTTGCGTCGGTCGGGTAGTCGTTCCTCCTGCTTGTTCTATGCCTGTTTTTCCCAATTTCCCTTGCGCCAATGCATGGAGTCATAGTTTCCTATTTGCCTGGACTGCTTGCTTGCATTTGTCGTCAGTGGTGTGGTTAAAATGATGTCTTCGTTGCCTTCTTTCCTAGAAAAAATGTTCATTTTTGCTTCGCTTGTAGTCATAACGATGGGGTCGTTACATATATCTTATGCTCTTTTCTTTGAAGTTTCTTTTTCTTTATGAAAATAGAATAGAATTATTTTCCTTTACAATTATAATATCAATTTTATTTAATAGATATTGAGCATTGTAAAAAATTAGTCAATACAAGAATCTTGATTGTACACATATAGTGTACAATATATCACAAGATCTAATGAATCGAAGTTGTTAATAAAAATACATAGCAATTATCCTTTCTAATTTTGTGCTAGAAGGGTATATAATTCAAATATAATTTTTGGTGTCATTTCCGAGAATATACTAAAGAAGTAGGAATCTTATTTTATATTGATTTAGGAAACAAACACATTGTACAAGGATCAACATGAGGAATTTTTGACTACCCACTTTGTTGTATCTCATACATAGTTTTATGCACTTGAATTAGGGCATATAAATGCATGAATTAAGTTAAAAATCCAAAATACGATTTTTGTGGTGTAGTATGAGCCATCCAAAGTACTAACCTCATTGTGAGAAATCGATGAGAGAAAGAAATAACTAATTAGTGAGGATTCCATAGGATAAGGAGACAAGGTGATGCATAAAACATTCAGTAAAGGAAAAGGAATACAAATAAAAATAAGGAGAGAAACTCTCTTTCATTTATTTATCTTTGAATTACTGTGAAGACTTTCAAATATGGACAACAATTTTACTTTGTTTGTGACTTATCAACCTTATGCCCATATATTTTGTTCACTTATTGTTCCTATGAGAAATTTCAAGCATGCATTTTATTATAGGGACAATTGGTCACTCCACCTCACTCTATTTCATCTCATGTTTTTGGTTGGTAGCCACTTCTCTATTATGTTTTGAGGGTTGATAACAAGGTAAGAGAAATATGATAGGGGTCATTTTATTTGAATGCATTTCAATCGCATATCTATGAACCAAATTTTGGACTCTTAATTCATCTCCTATGATGCAATACACGCATGGGTACCTATTTCCACAGGATGGTTCTACATTTTCTTTTCACAGAATCACTTGTTGTTACCTTTTGTTTCCAAATACCTTTTGATCAAGAGTAACTTCTATAAGTTGACTGTATTTTAGATTTCCAAAGGATCATGTATGATTTCATGTTTCAAAATATATGTCATGGCTATGAAGCATGACATGAATACCATTTGTTCTTATCAAACTTCCTCCATTATCCATACATTTCCATAACCTTCCTTTTAAGACTTAGTTCAATACCCTATACAACATCACACATTGTCTCTTCATCCTTAAAATTATGTTTGGTTGAAATTTGAGTGCATGTTAACTCAATGTGGTGATGTTTAAATTGTTGTTTCCTACATTAATATTAGAAGTATCATCACATAGTTCAATTCCCAACTATAGAAGGTGGAGAATGAAGTCTAGGTATGGTCATCAACTAAAGGAGGAAATGGAAGTAATATCAAGGATCTCAAGGTAATCCCATGAAAAAACCTCACTTCTTTCTATCCTTTAAGAGGTAATTCAATAAAACATGTCCTTCCCACATTTTGGTATCCTCCAACTCTAAAATCACCTCTTCCACATCCAACCTAAAAATTCTAACTCAACCTAGATTAAAATTATTTAATAAAAGATGTGGAGAACTATGATATAATTATATATGCACACAATATATTCTTCACTTGGGTCTAGGAGTTAATTTTTATTTTAATAATACCTTTTAGGTCATATTAGGTTGCATCTGTAAATAAATCATCATTACATAAACCCTGGTATGGACGACTTAAGGCCTTTATGATTAAACACCATAAGAGAATAATTTGGAACTATGTTGATACCACACATATCACTTGAGAACATTATCATCTATACTTACATGATTCATTAATCCCATCTTTTTTTTTCGTTTTGAATTTATGAATCTGGTAAAAAATAGAGTTAGGATAGGTAAAAGTTTTAAGGGATCAAATGAAGGGATTTTCAAAAATTGTTTCTAAGGTATATGTTCATAGAAATATAGTGTTTAATCCAAATTGAATAAATTAATTTTAATATCATACGAACAATATTTTTCTGAAATTAATAACATCCTATCCTAAAATCTACATTTTTAAAACTCTACCTCCTAGACTATTCATCAGTATTTTTGACATATCACTTAAAAATATTTTTAAAACATGTTTCTAGTGGATCTAGAGATATGAATTTACTTCCATATCCCATTGTAATAATTTCATTCAGACATCAAATGAAAAATGTATGCCCATCCTGATTGTTGGCATAGGATGGAAATTGAAATCAACATTGTCATGCAAGTTCTTCCTCAATAGATTTGACATATCATACCAATGTACTTCTAAAACCTATTCTAGGGTGGCCACCTCTCCTTAGTGTGTTGAAAAGGACAACTTCTTAAAGAATCATTTTGAGATAATTTTTTTACACATTAATTGAAATCATTATTGATGGAAGAACAAATTCTCCATCCCTCTTTTAATCCACAATATCACCTCATATTATAATAAAAGTACCATTTTGTTTTGCAGGTCACCAAACGATCAACAAGGTCAACATATCGATGAGGATTGACTTTTGAAGAACGAATTGAATCTTCTATTAAAAAGGGAATTCCATCAAGACATGCCAAAAAAAGAGAGTGAAATATATTATGGTGACTCCTTTAATTAACATGTATGAAGTTCAAGTTCTTAGGATCTTGCTACGGAAAAATTCCAGTTGTTGACCAACAACAAAAGACATTTCATAATGTTGTAGATAGAAAAAGTACAAGTTAAATGAAGAGTTGTATTTTAATATAAAGCGAGGAAAAAGTGCTACATAACTCAAGAGGAAGTTATGCATAAGAAATAGAATCCATCATACCTCTCATCATCCTTATTCCTAGTCTCTATCCATCAACTTTATTCATCACCGATAACATTGTGGCACCATGGTAAATATTCTCTTGTGCTATAGAACCATGGTATGACAATGCATTTTATTCTCCTCAACTCAAATATTATTAGAAAGTGAAAATCAATTTTCCTAACTTATGTCATTGACATTGGAGACATATAGTTTTCCCCAGACCTTCATAGACAAATCCTTCTTTCCAACACTTCTATAAAATGAAAACTTTATCCTAGGTTGTTGGACAACTAAGAGGGGGGGGTGAATCAATTGTCACCATGCTTAAACAATTATGCTTCCTTTAAAATCTTTACAAGGCACTCAATGATGATCACAATAATGCAGGGAAATAAACAATGGCACATTCAACACCAGTCACATATATGAGAAACACAGAGACAGAGATTTCCCAAGGAAACCCATACAGGGTAAAAACCTCTTCTTCTTTATATGATAAGTGTTATTTACATTCTTTACATTATCATACATATGAACACCAACTCATTGTGAGGCTAAAACCTCTATTTTGAAAGCTACAACTTGTTGAGAGCACCAACTCTTTGTTTTTCTCTAGCACCCACTAGAAGGAAGCACCAACTCCCTGGTTTCTCTAGCACCAACTAGAAGGAAGCACTAACTCCTTGGTTTCTCTAGCACCAACTAGCAAGAAGCACCAACTCCTTGTGTTCAAGCACCCACTTGAACCTATGAGGACACCGGTCCTCCCTAACACCTCCCAACCACCCTGTTTTATAAATCTTTGCTACTGAAACTTATTACAGTGATATAATGTTCAACAATGGATTACTAGACTCATCATTGTTCTGCTGCATTTCGTTGCTCTGTCCACCTCACTGCCTTCCTGCACACATCCTCTTCTGTTCAATTCATCTACTGCACTCTCCTCCTTCTTCACGCATGAATCACCTTCAACAACAACAACCACAACAACCCCAACATCAACAACCACATATCTTCTTTGTACCGTGTACTTGTAGCTTCTTTGCAACTTGTGCATGGAATATTAGCCATTCCTTTGCATGCTCAAACCATGCTGATATCGTCCATAACTCGAGTGCTCTGTCTCATCATCATCGTGACTCTTAATCTTCTCTGGTCGATTTCCACTCATTCAACATCACTGTGACAGTCGAGCTCACCTTCTCTGTTCCAGTTACAGGCTTCAATGCTCATCCAGCTATCAATTGCCTCCACGAGCATCTTCATCCCTCTTGAAGATTCCCAGAGACTCTTCATCTCCTCTGTCAATCACCCCGAAGTGTCTTTGAGTCCTCTGGCAGAAACCATCAGTGGTTTCTGGCAGTTACACTGTGACATGCAATAGTAGCCCTCCAATCTCTTTCAGTTTCACCTGAACTGTTGGATTAAGAATAAAGAATCTTGTTCATGTTTCTCCATTTCATAATTCGTCATTTCGGGATCCCTGTGGTGAAGCTTAGCACCTCTAGCTTATTCCTCCATCTTCCATCGATGTGCCCAATGGTTGTGACCACACGCTTAGGCATAAAGCACTTTCATGATTTCTCATTTCATGAATTTGGAGATAAGGCATCTAGACTCTCCAAGTCGTGATCCCCAAAACCTCGAAATGGAGCTTATCTGAACTGACTCTTTCCCTTCTCGTGACCACCAACGGTGACCATAGGTTGTGCCAAAAGGCGCTTCATATTTCACGAGTTTCCACACCATGCTCCGTTGACTCCAAGTCAGTGAAATTGCAATCGCTTGCCACTTGTCCTATGATTCGATGGTTCAGATCTGATCTTGATTCAACAGCTCAGATCATATCGTGATTTTGGCGTTCTTGTGGTTATGTTTCTTGCCTCTCCAAGTCCCGATTCGTGAAACTCCAAAATGGAGTCGTATCAACGGTCAAGATCACACCTTGATATGATGGCTGCGATTAAATTGTGATTTAACATATCCTTGTTCCTAATATGGAGGTTCTCATCACTCCAAGTCATGATAGGCGAAGCTCCGATATGGAGCTCAGATCAACGGTCCACATTCTTGGTGATCCGACGGTCCTGATATTTTTTCAATCTCGCATATTGTTGTTCCTTAGATGGAGATTCTCGTCACTCCAAGTCGTGATAGGTGAGACTTCGAGATGGAGCTCAGATCAACGATCCTCATTCTTGGTGATCTGATGATCCTGATATTTTCGTGATCTCGCATCTCGCTGATCCTTATATGGATATTATCGTCACTCCAAGTCGTGATTGGTGAGACTCTGAGATGGAGCTCAGATCAACGGTCTTCATTCTTGGGGATCTGACAGTCTTGATCTTTTTGTGATATCACATCTCGTTGATCCTTAGATGGAGATTCTCGTCACTCCAAGCTGTGATTCGCGAAACTCTGAAATTGATTCTTTGACTAGCTCTGATATTTTACCATGCGTCCTCTTGATCCAAAGATCCACAACTGTCCTTTCTGACGTGGTCTGCCATATTCACCTCCTAGATCTAATGACCTAGATCACACCTTGATCCAACAACTATGATCATTTCGCCATTTCACATTTTTCCACTTCTGTGGTGAAGTGTTTCGACGCTTCAACTCCACTTCGTGATTTCCCCACCTCGCAATTTCACCACTTCGGTGGTGAAGTGTTTCAACACTTCAACTCCCGGTATCCGAAATTCTAAAATGGAGTTTACTCTTCCATTATCACTGTGTTGTTGATCATGTTGATATTTTCCATCAATGACAAGCTTACTCCCAACTGTAAACCTTCCAACAATCTCCCCCTTTGTCATTGATGGCAACCCTGAACGGATGCACTAATCTGTTTGTACCTCCAACTGTAGCATTCAATCCGGACAACTCCTTTTCTCCCTCTTTGACATCAATTTCAAAGAAAACACGCTCCCCTTGAGTTGTTGCAGTAATTTTATGAGGTATCAGAGATGCAATGAATACAAGACTCCCCCTGACAAGATGGACTCTCTTAGATGTGAGACGGAATGACACCCAGCTTCTGTCTGAGATATTCAAATGGTGTCTTGGCTAGGGGTTTAGTAAATATGTATGCAATTTGTTCTGTAGTGGGAATGTAATTGACCTGAACAATCTGATTGGTGACTTACTCTCTCATAAAATGATATTTTATGGGAATATGTTTGGTCTTGGAGTGGAATATAGGAATTTTAGACACATTGATGGCACTAGTGTTATCACAATGAATTGGGATCAGTGCAGTGTATTTTACCTCTAAGTTTGCAAGTATCTGAATCATCCATAATACCTGAGTGCAACAGGTAGCAACAACAATGTACTTTGCCTCTGTGGTTGGTAAAGAAATGGAACCTTTCTTTTTAATAAGCCAGACTACTAAGGAGTCACCCAGGAAGAATGCTCCTCCACTGGTGTTTTTTCTCTCATCAACACAGTTTGCCCAATTTGCATCTGAATAAGCAATTAGCTGAAGATTTTGATTTATGGGATACCACAAACCATAATTCATTGTTTCTTTCAAATATCTGAGTATCCTTTTGACAGCTTGCAAATGACTATGTTTAGGTGCAGCCTGATATCTTCTTACCATTCCTATGACATGCATTATGTCTGGGCAATATGCTATGATGTACATCAGGCTTCCTATCATTGATCGATATGAGATTTGATCAACATCAGGTGAATCATAATCCGTGCTTAATTTACATCCAGTTACCATAGGTGTACCCATAGGTTTAGAATCTTCCATTTGAAACCTTTTCAGCATTTCTCTTAGATATTTTTCTTGAGAAATGAACATCCGTTCGGACCTCTCAGTAATTTGCAGACAAAGAAAAAATGGCAGTTCTCCTATCATAGACATTTCAAATTCAGTCTCCATGGCAGAAGAAAACCATCGTACCAATGAATCCTTATTACATCCAAAGATGATGTCATCTACATAGACCAATACTATGAGCAAATCATTATCCTCTATTTTAATATACAGATTGTTGTTAGTTGTTCCTCTCTTGAACCCTTTGTCTTTGAGATATGTATCCAGTCTATGATACCAGGCTCGAGGGGTTTGTTTTAAACCATATAAGGTTTTCTTCAGCTTGCATACTAAGTCAAGGTTATCAGAAAGTTTGAAACCCTCTGGTTGTTCCATATAGACTTCTTCACTTAAATCTCCATTTAGAAAGGTTGACTTGACATCCATTTGGTAGACTTTAAACCTTTTATGATAAGCATAGGCAAGAAACATTCTGATAGCTTCTAATATTGCTACGGGCGCAAATGGTTCATCAAAATCCAGTCCTTCTATCTGAGCATATCCTTTACAGACTAACCTTTCTTTGTTCCTGATAACTTGTCCTTGCTCATTCAACTTATTTTTAAAGATCCATTTGGAGTCAATGACATTTTTACCCTCAGGTCTTTCAACCATCTCTCACATATTGTTTTTCTCAATCTGATCAAGTTCTTCATTCATTTCTTTAACCCAGTGGTCATCTTTGTTGGCTTCATTAAAATTCTTGGGTTCCATCATGGATATGAAGGCTATATGAGATTGTTTGGTGTTTTTTATTAGCTTTCTCCTGGTTTGTACACCTTTGTCTTTTTCTCCAATTATCTGACTTGCAAGATGATTCTTTTGAATGATTCTGGAGGAGGAATTTGTGGTTGACTGCTGATTTGAGTCTGTCTAAGTGTCCGAGTCTTCATCTAATTCAGAGTCTTCATTTTCTGATTCTTGGACCTATTCATCTTTAGCTTTAGCTGTGTCTTCTATAGAAGACTCATTACTGTACACCTCTCTTGCTGGGATTCCTTCATCAATTTTTACATCAATACATTCAACCATTTTATGTAGCCTCTTATTATAGCATCTATATCCTTTACTGCTTGTAGAATACCCTAAGAAGATACCTTCATCAGCCCTGTCATCATATTTTCCAAGGTTCTCATCATTATTCTTTATGTAGCATTTAATCCCAAAGACTCTGAAGTGTTTGATTGAGGCAGGTGTTCCAAACCATAATTCATAAGGTGTCTTGTCACTTTGTGGTCTGAGGTGGGCTTTGTTAAGCACATGGACTGCTGTCTGTATTGCTTCTACCTAGTAGGTTTGACTAGTGTTCTCATTCATCATTGACCTGGCCATTTCCTGCACTGTTCTGTTTTGCCTCTCAACAACTCCATTTTGTTGTGGAGTTCTTGGGATTGTGTATTCTCTCTTGATCCCATGTTCATCGTAGAATTCCTTGAAGTCTCTTGACATAAAATCTCCTCCCCGATCTTATCTTACTGCCTTTAATATCTTTCATGTTTAAGTCTCTGTTAAAGCCTTAAATATTTTAAACTTCTCAAATTCTTCATCTTTTTCTTTGAGAAAGGCAACCCAAGTAAGTCTGGAGTAATCATTGATAATTAGCGTGAAGTAGTTTTCTTTCCCTGTGCCTTCCAGTCTTGATGGTCCACATAAATCCATATGAACTAGTTGGAGTGGTTTCTCTATTGAAGTAAAGCTCTTGGACTTAAACTGTGTCCTGTTTTGCTTCCCTACTTGACAGGGTTTACACGTTGAATCTTGGGGCTTTGATATTCTCGGAAGATCTTTTACTGCCTCGAGGTTTTTGAGTTTGATTAAGTGGTCAAAGTTTATATGTCCAAGTCTCCTATGCCATAACCATATTTCATCATGTTTGCTTAGATGACATTCTTCTCTATTTTCTTTCAGCACATATACATTATTTTCTGTCCTTATGCCTTTGGCCACCACTTGTCCTGAGTTTATAGACTTTATCTTGTAGTCCTTGGATGTGAACAACACTTTGCATCCTCTGTCACACATTTGACTTACATTGAGAAGATTATGTTTTAGTCCATCCACAAGTAGAACATCTTGGGCTTTTCCTTTTCCATTACTTAAGCTCACCATCCCTTTGCCCTTTATTTTCCCTGGAGCATCATTTCCAAAGGTTACGTTTCCTAATTTTCTTTCACTTAGAGATAGAAACTTGCCTTTGTCTCTCATCATGTGTTTGGAGCATCCATTGTCTATATACCAAGGGTTCATTTTTCTTTGAGCGGACAACACTAATCCACACTTGTCACTTTCCTTCTTCTTCCAAAACTTGACATTTTCAACAGGAGATTTCGAATCTGGTTCATATTCCCTTAAATGAAAGTCAATAGATTTGTGTCCATAGTTATGACAGATGTAGCATTCAATATCATTGTTCAACAAGTCAAACTTATTGGTGCAACATTGTCTACTCGTTGACTGTTGATTATTTCTTGACCTCCTTAGTTGCATGTTCCTGGACTTAATTTGGAAATTGGCAATCAGTGAAGGTTTGTTACTTGGCTACATCATTCTTTGTTGTGGCAAGTATTTATTCCTTTGAAATCTTAATTTCTCATGTCTAAGTCTTAAGGAACAATTTACAGCTTTGTGACCAAATTTATCACAGTAGAAACAATAGCCATAGAAAAATTATTTGTACCTGGAAAATGGTTGTCTTCTTTGAGCAAATCGATTTCTTCCAGGCTGATGATGTCATTCAGTAGTGAGAACATTACTTGTTTGTTCTATAGATTCAGATCTGGCATATTTTACCTTACTCAACCTAGGCGAATGATTGTCTTCCTTTGTTTCTGCAGGATTGTTATTGTCATTGGTTGTACTTTTGACAAACTTGATGGGTTCTTCATTTCCTGGCTTACCACTACTTGATCCCTCTTCATACCCCAAGCCAATTTTCAGCTTTGGATTCCTTTTCTGATTCAGAATGGTGGCCAATCCTTCTGAGGCTTTGATACTTGACATATTTTGATTATACAAGGCTTGAAACTTCTCCATTTCTTTCCTCGTTTTCACTACTTCTTGTTCTAATGCTTCACATCTTGCCTTCTTTTCTGATAGTTGTTATTTCATAATATCTTCGATTTTCTTTGCCTCTTCCAATTCTCCTTTTAGTAGGACAAGGTATTCATTAGGTTCTTTACTGTCTTTCTCGAACTGTATCAACAATTGTCTTTTTTTTCTGTTCTTGATTCTTAGTCTGTCAATCTCTTCTAGTGCATTGATCAGTTCTCCTTCCATGTCAACCACAGCTTCTTCTTCATCATTCCCTGTGATTTTATAATCATAATCCTCTTTGGCCATAAGTATGAAGTCATTTATTTTATCTTCAATAGAGGAGTCATTTTCTTCATCATCTGAAGGATCATCATCATTGTTTATGCACAGACTTTTCTTCTTAATGTTTTTCTCTTTAAAGAAATTTATGTGTTTGTACTTCTCCTCATCATCACATGTTTGATCCTTTCCTTTGTGGGGACATTTATTTTTAAAATGACCTATCCTACCACAGTTGAAACATTTGAAAGGCAGTTTACCTTTGTATTTTCATGATCCCTTCTTCAATCTCTTCACAAATTTTGTTTCAATTTCATCGGGCTCAGAATCCTCATTCTTGTCTACTTTAAATGATGCTTCTCTAGAGGTAGGTTTATCTTTAACTATTCTCATTTCATATGCAGTCAATGTTCCTAGTAGTTGATCAAACTCCAAGGTTTTTAGATCATTAAGTTCTTCTATAGAAGAGACCTTCAGATTGAACCTATCTAGGAGAGATCCCAACATTTTCTGAACTAAAGAAGGTTCATCAATTGTTTCACCAAGTGCCTTCATTGCATTTACCATTTCTTCTACTCTCAGAAAGTATTTTCCAATAGTTTCATCTTCCTTCATCTTTAGTTGTTCAAACTGTATTCTATAGGTTTGAAGCTTTGCATCCTTTACCTTCTCATTACCCTCATAGCTGCTAATGAGTTTGTCCCACATTTCTTTGGAAGTTCCTAGGTGCATAACTTTTACGAATTCTTCTTCTGCAAGCCCACTCAAGATAGAATTCATAGCCTTAGCATTGAAGCTAAATTCTAGTTTGTCATCCTTATTAGCTAGCACAACTGGCTTTACATAACCAGTATCTACCACATCCCATACATATGCACCTAACGAAATTATGTAGGTTCTCATTCTAACTTTCCATAAGACAAAGTTTGTTCCATTGAACAGAGGGGACTTATTGGTTGAATTTCCTTCATGGCTTGACATGTTTAAGCTCTAGGATCTACCCTTAGATAAAAGGGGTTGGATATGATACCAATTGTTCGACAACTAAGAGGGGGGGGTGAATCGGTTGTCACTGTGCTTAAACAATTATGGTTCTTTTAAAATCTTTACAAGGCACTCAATGATGAACACAATAATGCAGGGAAATAAACAATGGCACATTTAACATCAGTCACATATATGAGAAACACAGAGACATATATTTCCCAAGGAAACCCATACAGGGTAAAAAACTCTTCTTCTTTATATGATAAGTGTTATTTACATTCTTTACATTATCATACATATGAGCACCAACTCATTGTGAGGCTACAACCTATGTTTTGCAAGATGCAACTTGCTGAGAGCACCAACTCTATGTTTTTCTCTAGAACCCACTAGAAGGAAGCACCAATTCCCTGGTTTCTCTAGAACCAACTAGAAGGAAGCACCAACTCCTTGGTTTCTCTAGCACCAACTAGCAGGAATCACCAAATCCCTGTGTTCAAGCACCCACTTGAACCTCTGAGGACACTATTTCTCCCTAGCACCTCCCAACCACCCTTTTTTATAAATCTTTGCTACTGAAACTTATTACAGTGATATAATGTTCAACAATGGCTTACCAAAATCATCACTATTCTGCTTCATTTCGTTGCTCTGCCCACCTCACTACCTTCTTGCACACATCCTCTTCTGTTCAATTCATCTGCTGCACTCTCCTCCTTCTTCACGCATGAACCACCTTCAACAATAGAAACCACAACAACCCCAACAACAACAACCACATCTCTTCTCTGTACCATGTACTTATAGCTTCTGTGCAACTTGTGCATGGAATATTATCCATTCCTCTGCATGCTCACACCGCGTCGATATCCTCCACAACTCGAGTGCTCTGTCTGATCAAAATCGTGACTCTTCAACTTCTCTGGCCATTTTCCACTCGTTCAGAATCACTGTATGTTATGATAAGATTCCTCAGCCTCTGTGGCAGTTGATACTCTTCATCTTCTCTGTGACAGTCGAGCTCACCTTCTATGTTCCAGTTACAGGCTTCAATGCTCATCCAGCTGTCAATCACCTCCACGAGTATCTTCATCCCTCTTGAAGATTCCCAGAGACTCTTCATCTCCTCTGTCAATCACCTTGAAGTGTCTTTGAGTCCTCTGGAAGAAACCATCAGTGGTTTCTAACAGTTACACTATGACGTGCAACAATAGCCCTTCGATCTCTTTCAGTTTCACCTGAACCGTTGGATTAAGAATAAATAATCTTTTGCCTGTTTCTCCATTTTGTAATTCGGCATTTCGAGATCCCTGTGGTGAAGCTTAGCACCTCTAGCTTCTTCCTCCATCTTCCATCGATGTGCCCAATGGATGTGACCACACACTTATGCATAAAGCGCTTTCATAATTTTGCATTTCGTGAATCTGGAGATGAGGCATCTCGACTCTCCAAGTCGCGATCCCCAAAACCCCGAAATGGAGCTTATATGAACTGAATCCTTCCCTTCTCATGACAACCAGTGGTGACCATAGGCTATGCCAAAAGACGCTTCATATTTCACAAGTTTCCACACCATGCTCCGTTGACTGCAAGTCAGCGAAATTGCAATCGCTTGCCACTTGTCCTATGATTCAACAGTTCAGATCTGATCTTGATTCAACAGCTCAGATCATATCGTGATTTCTCATATCACTATTTCATCATTCTTGTGGTTATGTTTCTTGCCTCTCCAAGTCACGATTCATGAAACTCCGAAATGGAGTCGCATCAATGGTCCAGATCACACCTTGATCTGGCGGCTACGATTAAATTGTGATTTCGCATATTCCTATTCCTAAGATGTAGGTTCTTGTCACTCCAAGTCAGGATAGGTGAAGCTCTGAGATGGAGCTCAGATCAACGGTCCATGTTCTTGGTGATCCGACGGTCCTGATCTTTTCATGATCTCGCATCTCATTTTTCCTTAGATGGAGATTTGCGTCACTCCAAGTCATGATAGGTGAGACTCTGAGATGGAGCTCAGATCAACGGTTCTCATTCTTGGTGATCTGACAGTCCTTATCTTTTCATGATCTCGCATCTCACTAATCCTTAGATGGATATTCTCATCACTCCAAGTCACGATAGGCGAGACTTCGATATGGATCTCAGATCAACGGTCCTCGTTCTTGGTGATCTGACGGTCCTAATCTTTTCGTGATCTCGCATATCATTGATCCTTAGATGGATATTATCATCACTCCAAGTTGTGATTCAATAAACTCTGAAATGGAGTCTTTGACTACCTCTGATCTTTCGCCACGCATCCTCTTGATCCAACGGTCCACGACTATCCTTTCTGACGTGGTCTGCCATATTCACCTCCTGGATCTGACGGCCCAGATCACACCTTGATCCAACGGCTAGGATCATTTCACCATTTCAAATTTCGCCACTTTTGTGGTGAAGTGTTTCGACGCTTCAACTCTACTTTGCAATTTCCCCACCTTGCGATTTCACCACTTCGGTGGTGAAGTGTTTAGACACTTCAACTCCCGGTATCTGAAATTCTAAAATGGAGTTTACTCTTCCATTATCATTGTGCTTCTGATCATGCTGATATTTTCCATCAATGACAAGCTTACTCCCAACTGTAAACCTTCCAACATAGGTTCTCTTGAAAAATTCTACACAAATTCCTCCATAATTTCCTACTCAATACACCCATAAACCACAAAATAAAGTAACTTATCCAACATACAATGTCAAGATACTTGGTTATGAAAAAAGAGAAAAATAAATAAAATGTTGGTAGTGAAAGCATGTTTATAGGTGTCACTATACCTTAGGGTGCTAGAAAACCAATATTTGGTTGGAATACCTTGGTTTAAATAAATTCTAACTATGAAAACGCTTTGGGCCTAGTTAGACAAACCTTGTTTCAAAACCTACTTGTTGGTAGATGAGGTTTGCAAAAATGAAAATAAATCGAAAAATCTTAAATTTTTTCAATCACTAATACATATGGGGTCAAAATTTGACAAAATATTACGACGATATGGGTTAAATTAATTGTACCATCACAAATTACTACAATTTCAATCATTTTTCAGGGATCCCCGATATTCGTCGTGCTTCCGATTCAATTATTTCACCACCGCTTTTTCAACACGAGTGGCACCATATATTGACAAGCTTCCATTCTCTTGTGACGAATGTTCATCGATATATCCCTGAAACATTGGTCGATATATCAAAGAAAGTTATTTGATAGATCAATTCACTTTCATCACAAGAGAACGAACATCTATCGATATACCAACAAATTTTGTCGGTCTTGAAAAAATATATAGTCATTTGAAAGTGTTTAACGATCATTGAATTAGCCAGCTTTGACATGGTCAAGGTGTATCAGCAGTTAGATATTTTGACATTTTTGTTGTAGGTGCGACATCTATAAAGGATTAATTGTTTGGTCATTTTTCAACGCATGTAATAGTCTCTTTTCTATGACCTACACCTAGTTTCACATTGAATTATTGATTTATATATCTTAGATTTTGGACGTACTTTTAAGGTTAGAATTTTTTAATATTTCTTTGTCTCATTTTGAATACTCATGAAATTGGATCCGAGCTAATTAACCCATCTTAGGCCCTATTTTTTGTGGGGACACAATTTTAATTTGTCTAGGAAATAGGTATGAACATGTCTACTCAATTGCCATTGGCTTAGTTCTCTTTTATAATTTTATAGTTATTTTCTTACTTTATTATAGTGAAGATTTGAAGCTTATGTGGTAGAATTTTTTATATTTATATGGTTAATTTTGATCTCTTGAGTAATTTTTGACTAGTACTCTTATGAACATTTAGTAAATCAATGTCGACAATGGCTTGATTAACTGTAGATGTACAAATGGGGTCAATATTAGATGACATTTGTACTGTAAGAATATATTCGTATATTGTACTTATATTGCATCCTTAGTTGTTTTTTTTGTAATAGGAAATCCCAATGCCAAATAATATTAACAACATTATGGATGAAGAAAATTAAAGGAAGATTTCTAGGTTAAAGGTGGTATTGGAGGCAAATGGTAATGAGAAACTTGAATGTCATTGCAATAAATGTAGGGGATTTAACAGAAGAAGTCTTGTAAGAAAAATAGTTCAGAGACATTGTTGGATAAATGGGCACATTTAAGGGGTTCACATATCACCCCATTATAAGTTATTCATTATTGTATATTTTCTTTGTATTGAGTGTATTTATAAAATTTTCTTTTGTTTTAATATTTGTTATATACATTAATTTTATTGATTGTTTGTAATTATAAATAAAAATCCTCCTAGGTGTGTGGCACGAGAGAATGTACTTAGTAGTAGTATAAATATTATTGTACAGTATGAGGAAGATGGCCATATGAATATCGAAGATCGTCATGATCAAGTTAATTATACAAAAGAATATGACACCAATAATACTATTGATACATATGATGGGACATATATATTGATCTAGGAAATATTTGCTCCTATAAATGAGGACAAATTTGATAATATTCATGATGTACCTTTGCTTGAGAAGTAACAACAACCCCTTTATGAAGACTCAAGAAAAAATATTCTATCAACTATAATGTTGTTCGTGAACTTGAAGGTATTGAATGGTTTGTCAAACACTTGTCTCACACAGATCCCAAGGTGAGTAACAATATAATTCGTCACATATACGTAAAGGTTGAAATTATTTTTCTCTCTTTTTAGTGTCAATTAATGTGTAATATATTATGGATGTGATGTTTTTTATTACTATTATTTACATTAACTAGTTTTTTTTATGTTGTATATTGTTAGGTGAATTTTTCTGATCATTGCCAAATAATCTACCTCGCACATACCAAGACTTATCTTCCATTATGAAATATATCATAATGGAGTATTAGGATATTGATGCATGTTCTAATGATCATATTATATGTTATGGACAATAGGTATAGAAACTAAAATTCCCACAATGTCAAATCAATATATATCAAACCGATCAAGTAACAAAAATGTGCCTTACAAGGTCCTTCATCCTATTCTGATAATTCCACATTTGCAACAATTGTTCAGGTGTGAAAGCATAGCACAATTTATGGATTTCCATGCATGGCATAAAATTGAATATGGTGTTCTTCGAATGCCTGTAGATTCTTTTGAATTTAGGAACATCGAAGAAATATGGTTGATTTTTAAAGAAGAACCTTGTAATGTTAGGCCTTCATTGGTAGTTGATGGTATCAATCCATTTGGTGAGCTCGCGTCTATTTACTCAGTGTGACATATTTTTTTTAATAACCAATAACCTTCCTCCTTGGATGCAATAAAGAGACAACACTCAATGTTGGTGATGATTGTCCAAGGTATTTGTTACAAAATATTTTTTAATGTAGGGCCATTTCATTTGTGTTATTTGTTGCTTTATTTATTATACATATACAAGGTAGTAATTACTTGTACTTTCAACCAATTAGGTAAGTGGAAAGTGAAGTATATGAATGTATATATTTAGTTTCTTATCAATGAGCTACGAAAGTGATGGGATGGAATCACTACGTATGATGTCTCTAGACCAATAGGGAAAAAACAATTTCAATTTCGTTGAATACTTACATGGACGATTCATGACACCTCAGGGATAACACATTTTTGTGGTATGTAACACACTATTGAACTTTAATAGTATATAATTTTATGAAAATATTATGCATAGTGTTTCTTAAATATTAAATCCCTATTATATAACTAATAGTTGTCACATATTTAGTCTATATCTTGCAAGTCTTCAAACAAAGGGTAAATTTGCATGTCCAGTTTGTGGTCATAGGATGAAATCTCATCATTCAATAAGTTTAGGAATGAAGGTGTTTGATGAGTATAATAACTTACTCCCTAAGAAACATAGGTATCAAACTACCAAAAAAATACATTTTCAATGGGAAAGAAGAGATTGAAATAAAACCACGAAAAATGAAACCTCACCTATGAAAGTTGAAATATAATAGAAATCATCAAGGTAATAGATTTGACTATGTATGAGACAAAAAAATTTACAATTTTTATTTGTAATGAATTTGTTTACCATATCTAATAATTATTGCTTTATAATTAATTCATTATTGTTTCATAAAGGTCGTCAATGCATTGATGGGATTCCACTAGGAATAAAAAATTATCCCATACAATTCATTAGGTTTTCCTACTATGAGCACCTAAAAAAACTCATTTGTTTGATACAATGCATATTGGGAAGAATGTAATAGAGAAGTTGTGGAGAATCTTAGATGGAAGGAATGAAAAAAAAAAACTGTCAAAATTTGTAGTGACATTCAGGAAGACAATCATGCAATGCACAACTTGATTGACTCAAATAGAAATGTCGGAGACTGAAATAGTAGTCTTCCATGGTTATTTATAGAGAAGGAAATCAATGTTGTAAAAGCGGTGATTCAGAAAATTAAATTTCCGACAGGATTTTCTTCAAACATAAAGAATATTTGAAACAATAAAGGTAAATTTGGTGGGGTGAAAACTCATTACTGGTATTGGTTGTTACACTCTCTTCCTACTTCTTGGGCTGAACCAGGTTCAAATCTAAAAAAGATGCCAACAAATCCCTCTAAAACTATTGGCCCTCCTGGTAAATGAGAAGGAAACACAACACATAGAGTGTACTACACAGTCTCACCTAAGATAGTTCTATGTGTGACTGCAACGCTCAAGTGCTTGCAGTTTGGGAGTGAGTGGAGATATGGGATTGTACTTTATGATCTTGATTCATTGACTATATCATCCATCTATATTAAATACTCTGTTGTTCTTTATTCATGCATTTAAATCAACATATCTAACTACTTCATCAAGACATTCATCCAAGATTTAACCATTGACAACAATGAAATAAACAATAATAATTTCACATAACACATGATCTACCGTGGTTCACCCCCTCCTCGGATATGTCCATAAATATTTGGCTCCTTAGTCTCTTTTATTATAGTTCTTCAAAAGATGGCATTGTGCACACTACATTCCTCTCTCAGTTGGATTGGGATATTTTATAAGGTGGACTAGATCACACCATGCTCCCAAGCGTATGATCTAACCCTCAAGATCCTTCATACTTGCATCTCCATGGCTCAACATCTTATCAAAATCAGGTCATGCATATAATACTCTCCAGTGACAATTCTCTAACATGTGCTCATAACCAACTCAACCGGCTCCAACCCTAACCTAGATCCCAGGTCCTTATTTATACTACATTACCAGCTTGAAAATTGTTACACTTGCTTACCAAAACCCTAACCCTATCCTAGTTAGGTTTTCTTACATCTGTGCCTTGCATGCCTTCCTCCTTTGCATGTAGATTTACCTTGTATGTGCTTCTTTTCCTTCCACTTGCACATTTGCAAAATCAGGTATTTCCCTGCGAAAAATGGGTTTCTCCTCAAAATAGGATTGTTCCCAAAAGGACCCCAACATTGACATTGTGACTCATCCCGAGTCACTGCCTAAATCCAAAATATGTCACTTCTTGTGCCAGCGTGACATGCATCTCAACTATTCCCTGGCACTGCTCTTGAGCCTGACTGCTCTTTTTGGCCATGTCTTCCACCAACTGCGTGGTGATTGGGGGTTTTAGTAGTTCTCCTCTTTCCAACCCTATCCACTCTACATTCAGCTTCATTGTGTTGATATCCACGACCAACTTCTATGAAGTTTCCTATAGGGGCTCCAATTGAGCCTGTCGTGCAATATTTTGCACCTCTACCATTTTCTTCTCTGCATGTAGTTTCTTTATTTCAGCAATGGTCTTGATTATCTCGATAAATGACATCGTATTATGTCATTGTTTTATCTCTATCATTTCTTCATACACTCTATCTTCCTTCCCTTGTAGCGTCTGTAAGCTCGCATCTTCTAACAACTATGCCCACAACTGAACATTGTTTTCCAATAGTTATGTTATGTGTTATATTGTGCGCGTGATGTTTTATGCAGAGGTTGTCACATATTGTTTGTGTTGTGCAATGAAAGTAGGAGGAGTGGTAGGTATTGCGTGATCTTCTAGTTCCTTGAATTGGTCTTTGTACTTCTCTAAGGTCTGCGCGATTTTTCTCATCTTCTCCTGGGAGTATGTTTCCTCTGACTCTGCATTGGATGGGATGGTGTAAAAAACAATGCTAATGCATTGCTCCATCTCCTTGACCTTTTTCTACGCTACCCATATTTCCTACCCTTCTTGGTTGATTTCATCCTGCAATGCGTTATTTTCTTCCTGTGTTATTTGTAAGTTTGCCGCTTCAGTCCTAGCCCAGGAATGAATTTCCTGCACGACACTAATTTGCAGTTTGTAAATAACCTTTGTCGGGATCTTGGGCAATGCCAAGTCCAATTTCTACATTTCCTTGAGGGGCATTTTCACTTCCTCCTCATCTATATACAATATCTCTAGTGTTATTGTAAAGTTTTATCTCCCATGCGCTATAAATTGGACTCTTTCTCCGACATGCCTTCCTTCCATGGTTTGGGATGCTTGATATTTTTGTTGGTGCTCTACCCTGATCCTTAATTGCTCCAACATATTTTTTACCTCCTGTACTTGCTCAAAAATTGAAGCTCAGTTCTTCTCTACGTTCTCCCACACCTTTGGAAGTCTATCCTCGACTCATGTTGCTACTAACTCCAAATCATATGTGGTTAGTGATGTATGAGAAGGTGGTTTGTGGGCCTTTGTCTTCTTTCTCGAGCCACTAGTTTTATCCCCTATCCTCTTTCCTTGGGAATTCTATGGCTCAGATGTTATTGGAATATGAGTATCTCTTTCAATTTCCTACCCCATTTCTTCTTCTACAGGAAAATCCCGTGTCCTTGTCCCTACTTTTTCAGTGCACACTTCTTCTTCCCTGTTTGTTGGTGCCTACTCCATGCATAGTGGATCCTACGTGGAAGCACCCTATGGTATTGTTTTCATCCTTGGTTTTTTCTTGGGTGGTTTGCTTCCCCCTACTTGGCCTTGTGCAACCTCCTTCTTCTTGTTCAACCTGTTTCTGCCTATCTTCTGCGCGATGATTTCTCTACCCGACGTTTGATTTTTTGGTATTGGTACTTCTTTTGGGGTCACAGGGACTTTCCATTCCTCAGGCCACTCCTAGATATCCATATATATGTCACGATTCATCATGCAGTAACTCAATTGTAGCCACTCCTTGTTTGTGTCCCTCTCTTCCTGCTACCATAGGCTGAGTGTTTCCCTGAAGTTGGTAATTTGTCCAAACTTCTGGATAGTCTTTGGTGAAATTCACCATGTATTCGCTATCAGTTCTTGTATCTCTATTAGGTAGCGCACACAAATTTATCTTTGTTTTCCTTCTTCCTCTTCAGGTCTACGTTGCTTCTTAGTGAAATGTAGTGCATTGTGCCACATTGTCCCATTCTCTCACAATATTTTCTATAGGAAGGCTCCTTCCATCCTATGAGGGAAATGAGTATGAGTAACCACGAGTAGTGGAACTCAAAGCCCCAGTCTTGCGTATCCTTACAATCCTCCAAAAATGAATTTAATAAGTATGGGACCCAACTCATCGAACTCCCCTTTGTGCATTATGCGGTAGCCACTACTACTCTGGTTGACACTTCTTCTTTGCAGAACCTGTGCATTATCTTTCATCCTTAGAGTTGGGTTGTGAATCTTGTCCCAAGATTGTTGATGTCACTAATCCTGATCCCCGTGTTTCCTCTCTCCATGACATACTTGGCCTTCATTTCATTAGAGATGGCCTTGGCCTTCATTTTTTCCTCCAAGTATTATTCTCGCTTCTCCCCATCTGTGAGTAGCCCGACAATTTCTACGATCATATCAACATTGATAGGCATGGGCCTATCCATCCACATAATTCCTCCATGTACTTGCGCTATGATTTTCTTTACATAGTCGTTGATATGTTTACCATGCCCAAAATGTGGTATATCAAGAAAGTTCATTATCCCTTTGTTGTAGAGCTCAAGGATCCAATGCACTAACTCCAACAATGGTGCACCTTATGGACCCTCTCCCTGACTCTGCATGTAGTTTTGTTGCAATAATTCTGGGAACTTAATGGTGTCTACCACATCATGGTCAAAATACTTCATTGTATTGACCCCTCTAACCATATCATCATCTATTTGCACCCCTTCTAGAATTTTGGGCATGACGAGTGTGAATTATGCCTCCAGTCTTGATAATCCTTGTGTGCTACTCTTAGTGTGAGATTTCTTCCTTCCCTTTGGGTATGAGGACCCCACCTATGGTACACCCTCATGCGTTGTGTTGAGGAAAAGATATGAAATGATCTTACGCAATCATTTTTAAGATTCTACTTGGATAAAGAAAAATAGATGGGAATGTCACCCTATGTTTATAGCCATAAAAGATAATATCCTAACTCACAAGTATTTATTACAAGTGCTTAGGCTATTCTTTTTATAAATAAAATTTTGCTGGAAAATTCATTATTTATAATCTTCTCTTAATATAACAGTTGTTGAAATAAATGTAGGGACACAAGTAAAGACACCAAGATGATAATCAAGACATATGAGACATAAATCAATCCTTTATTTCATTCCAATTCATCAAAGAGTCATTCTCTTTACAAAATTTCATGAATATGTTTTGGACCAAAGTCAAACTTAGATGTCCCTAATCAAACATACAAAAGGACCTCTGACAAAAAATCAAAAACTGAACTCTAAAAGATGGATCAACTTGCCACATATTGTTTCCCACTCGACTCTGCACACTAGCCTTTGTCAGTCATGAAATCTAATTCACAAATAGACAAGTCTACACAGACTATCAAAGATAGATCAACACCTTTGAAAAACAAGTGTCTGAATGATGTAATTCAACCCTAAATTTTGTTTCCTACAATAAGACCTTGCTATCATAAAAAATAATTAGGCTTATGATCAATTAAGGAAAGAATAAAAACTGAACTATCTCAAAACAAACTCAAGGAGAAAACCTTAGTATGATTCTCCTTCTCTCCTTTCTTTCCTCCCTTTCCTTTTGCCTTTAAGAAAATTAGAATTAGTTGAAGTAGTTGAACTACTCCTTTAGTTAAGTTAACTAATAACTCAACCAATTTTTAGTTTATGGGGAAAAGTAATAAATCATAATAATGATTTTAAATAAATAATAACTAGTAGGTGGGACCCCTTGTGACTCCCTTTAGCTTTTAACAATCATAACATAGCTAGTTAATTTAACTACATCCCTCCTTGTGACTCCCATCATCACTTTTATATTTGACAATTTATCTCAATGATTTTTGCAATTATTTACAAAATATATTACCAATATATCCAAAAAACATGATGTCCGAAAATCTGAAGTCGACTGTTCTCAACAATAAATAAATAAATAAAACTTAAAATCCATATTTTCCAGTCTGTGTGGCAATTTTTTCCTTGTTGTTGCTATCACCTTTTAATATTTCTGAGTCCTTAGACTGTGTGGATCCTTTAGGTATAATCTCGTTGATCATATGAGAGCAATCATCCCTCCAATACATGCGAGAGGACACATATTTATCATAATCATTTGAAGGTTAGGAAGGGACAGTAGTGGCTTTCCCTTTGACAGGGGCACGATGGGCCTCGGTTTTCAACCTTTTTCTTAAAGATTTCATCTCTGTATGCATAATTGATTAGAAAATAGTTCCTTTAAAAACCATACATGACAACTCTTTTAAAATATGAAATAAATTTTGGCTCAGCAACATATTAGATGTTAATTTTTCAAAATCCCAACCCAGTTTTAGTCTCACTGAATTTTCAGCCAAATTTCAATGCCAAACTCAGTTTCAGCACTGTTTCAGCATATGTTACAGCCTTGTGTTTCAGCATATGACTCAGCACTATGTTTCAGCATATACTACAGCCTGGTGTTTCAGCATATACTCACAACGGTGTTTCAGCATATGACTCAGCACTGTGTTTCAGCATATACTACAGCCTGGTGTTTCAACATATACTACAGCCTGGTGTTTCAGCATATACTACAACCTGGTGTTTCAGCATATGCTACAGCCTGGTGTTTTAGAATATAAAAACTTAACAGAAAATAAATTTCAGAACTGAAACATGAGGATTCTAAACATCGTTTTCAACGCAGAAATACAATATCAGCAATATGAAAAACTCAGAAAATACAGACACAAAGATATTCGGTCTAACTTTGACCCTGGAAAAACACACAAGGGGAAAACCAGTGAGAGAGGGATTTGTATTATTTATGAGCTTCTGAGAAATTCTTTTACAACATATTCATCTTCAGATATTTACACAAACTTATCTCGACATTCTTGTAGCTTTGCTCCTCAATTTCTGAACCAGAAATTCGTACAACTGTACGACAATTAATGATGTACGGATTGTCATGAAATTTGTGCTAAATCTCTACTAAGACTCAATTTCTGTGCCACTCAATGCTATTCGGAAACCTTGGAATGCATGCCAATACTCCCAGAAATTGCAGCTGTTGTCTCTTTTCTTCATCTCGACCTCTCTCTTGCTCTCTCTTGTTCTCTCAACAAGAATTATTGAGCTCCTCTTGTTCTCTCAACAAGAATGCTTCAACTTACTCTTGCTCTTGGCATCTCACCAAAAATCCTCTTGGCCTCTCACCAAGATTTCTTCAACTTTTTTTTTTTTTCCCAAGAATGGGTGCGCCCACTTGCCTTAATCAACCTCATGAGGGAAGGTGAGGAGTTTTCTAATCTAACGACTGAGATTAGATTAGATGGGTGGCTGATATTTGGTGTCTCTTCACTCACCCTCACTTTAATCATAAAGTTATCTTTTAATTTGCATCTCACAGATTAATTTGACTAAGACCCATATTCGACAATTTCTCCCCCTTAGGCGCCTAGGGAAGAGAAACACTTGCCTTGGTACTTTATTTTAATTTAAAATTTAACACTCCTTCATACTGAGGAAAGTGTTACTCACCACTCCAAGATTGTCCCTGAAAAATACAAACTTGCCCATGTTCAATG
>ML780843.1:123332-152175 GCA_009831015.1 Picea engelmannii
CAATGTCCCACAACTCGTTCTCTTGCAAAAGAAATATCATCCTCTCCTTCCAAGCACCAAAATTCGTTGCCCCATCAAGTCTATCTTCAACCCTCAAACCAGTAGCCATGACCCTCTTTCTGCTGAAAATCACAAATTCAAAATTTTTCCCTATGAAGTGATTGTTGTCCCTACTTTCTGTCTGCTGAAATTCTGCTTCTCTTCAACTAAGCTCTGATACCATGTTAATTTTTCAAAATCCCAACCCAGTTTTAGTCTCACTAAATTTTCAGCCAAATTTCAATGCCAAACTCAGTTTCAACATTGTTTCAACATATGTTACAGCCTTGTGTTTCAGTATATACTCACAGCGGTGTTTCAACATATGACTCAGCACTATGTTTCAACATATACTACATCCTGGTGTTTCAGCATATACTCACAGCGGTGTTTCAACATATGACTCAACATTGTGTTTCAGCATATACTACAGCCTGGTGTTTCATCATATACTATAGCCTAGTGTTTCAACATATACTACAGCATGGTGTTTCAGCATATACTACAGCCTGGTGTTTCAGCATATACTACAGCCTGGTGTTTCAGCATATGCTACAGCCTGGTGTTTCAGCATATAAAAACTTAACAAAAAATAAATTTCAGAACTGAAACATGAGGATTATGAACATCGTTTTCAACGTAGAAATAAAATATCAGCAATATGCAAAACTCAGAAAATATAGAGACAAATATATTCGGTCTAACTTCGACCCTGGAAAAACCCATAAGGGGAAAACCATTGAGAGAGGGATTTGTATTATTTATGAGCTTCTGAGAAATTCTTTTACAGCATATTCATCTTCAGATATTTACACAAACTTATCTAGACATTCCTGTAGCTTTTCTCCTCAATTTCTCAACCAGAAATTCATAGAACTGTACGACAATTAATGTTGTACGGACTGTCACGAAATTCATGCCAAATCTCTGCTAAGACTCAATTTTTGTGCCACTCAATGTTATTCGGCAACCTTGGAATGCATGCCAATACTCCCAGAAATTGCAGTTGTTGTCTCTTTTCTTCAGCTCGACCTCTCTCTTGCTCTCTCTTGTTCTCTCAACAAGAATTCTTGAGCTCCCCTTGTTCTCTCAACAAGAATGCTTCAACTTCCTCTTGCTCTTGGCATCTCACCAAAAAGCCTCTTGGCCTCTCACCAAGATTTCTTCAACTTCTTCTTCTTCTTTTTTCCCAAGAATGGGTGCGCCCACTTGCTTTAATCAACCTCATGAGGGAAGGTGAGGAGTTTTCTAATCTAACGGCTGAGATTAGATTAGATGGGTGGCTGATATTTGGTGTCTCTTCACTCACCCTCACTTTAATCATAAAGTTATCTTTTAATTTGCATCTCACAAATTAATTTGACTAAGACCCATATTCGGCAATTTCTCCCCCTTAGGCGCCTAGGGAAGAGAAACACTTGCCTTGGTACTTTATTTTAATTTAAAATTTAACATTAGACTCATGCAATCCAATCCATACAAATTGTTTAACCGTTGTCAATGAGCAGGGGGTGAACAAAGGTTCTGGGATATGTGAGGGGCTTGTATTGAGCTAAAAATGTTAAAATGAGGGGGGAAATAATCATGGTTACTTCTCATAGACAACAACAATAAACTGTAACATAAACCAAAGAGCATGTCATTGTAATCCATCTAAGAAACTGCGATTTCAAACTATTCCCACACAAAATTCCTCTTAACTATAATGAAATTTTAGGAATAGGAAATGAAAAATGAATATGGAATGGCGAGGGCATTGTAATTAGTGAAAAGTGAGATAATGGTAGGGCGGAAAAAATATATTGTTCATAAAATTAATTAAGTAATCCATAACCATTCTATATCAAATGTAAAAGATCCAACACCAACCAAATAATCATTGTGCTCAATAAAGCAACCACTGTCTAAAACTCAATCAATTTTGTGTATTAATTGTTGACTGTTCGAAACTAAATCATTAACACAGTTTCATCAAAACAAGAAAATATGCCTTCCACAACAACTTGCAAGAGTTATGTTTCTTCCCAATTGTCCCAGTTAATATTTAAAATGATTTCTAAATGAACATATAGTCATTTGCTACAATTTTTTCCATCAAAACATCAACCCCTGTTCATGAATCATTTCTTCATATCAAACACTGAAACAAAAAATCAAACTTGATTCCATTCCTCAAGTCCATTTAACAATTAAGTTTTAATGAGACCATACTGACATAGAATCCATGCGCATGTTTGAAACAATGCATGATATCCATCAGCCATACACAGTGGACACTCAAAATACAATCATCAATATATCCTGACTTTCCATTTAAATGCACAACAATCACCCTTTCAACTTATACGATGTTGTAGGATCCACAGACCATTCGAAAAAACACAAGATCATTTCTATGACTGTACATGTTTAATTAATCTGAATATAAACATTAACAATGCTGAGCTATCAATCTAATATAGGGAAACAATGATAGTATGCTCAATCCCATTTCTCCAATCAACCAATTAACCAAAACCACTATAAACATAATCAACAAAGACTAACCAACAATCAAACATTGTCAACGATACACCACCAACTCATAACAATCAACAATTTACATAACGGGATATAATGGGCTCCACTTATCAAAAGTGAGTTTTTGAGTAATCAAGGGTTTGTTTTGTGGACCAACACAGGGGAACTGGATTCAACACCCAACAATGAGTAAGAACCTCCAAGACCATATGGTGAACACATAGGGAATACCACAAAAAACCTCGCAGACAGGGTGAGATAGGAGAGACTGTGAACAGAGGGGCAAGGATTCATTTTGGTCCTGTAATAACACCAAGAACACGCAGGGTATAACCCTCGTGGTTTTCCCAATCAACTAATTAACCATGATGAGATAAAATAGAGCCTAGAAATATCAATATAACCCAATGCACAACCATTAGTAGCATCAATGAAACCATACCCAGGTGAAATGATATGTAGGGACACAAGGTGGTTCAAACCCAACAACCCCATAACAACAAAATGACTAGGAATGGTGAGGGGAAAGCTATCAAATTGGTACTGAATGAAACCCTCCACCCAAAACCAATAAGGACGACAAAGACTCTTCATGTCTACTAATACTCAGAAAATCCATGAACCTATGACTTCAACCATCATTGTAATGAAAATCACACAGAACATCCATCTTAGGGAAATATCACAAGTTTACATAGTTACCAATCTCAATAAAAGCACAGACCCATACATCACCGAGCCAATATATATTTCATAACCAAAGCAGGTTCATGGATGGAGAAAAATACATACCTATAACCAAAATCCTTAAAAACGCGAGCTTGGTCGAGTGGTTTTGCCCTTTCCTGAAAATCAGAGCTTAACCACATTAGAACACAATTGAACAATAGCCAAGCTAGGGTGAAATCTAGTGGGAGGGTTATGCAATGATGTGCATTAAATGAACGTCTCTTCAATCCCTTACTCATTCAATCACTTAGTACATGCCAACCAACCATTTCTTTAATTCATTCAATTAAACAATGCATCAAAACCAACATCCAAAATGCACCACCATATTAACCATTGCCAAACATACCTTAACTCATATCAAACACGCCTTCACTTGACTCAATATATCGTATAGCCATTTACATCTTTAGTTTGGATTAATACCATTCCCCTTAACTCCAAATGTATAGTGCAACATCGTATAACATAGTAGCATAGTTCCTCTCTTGTGGATTTTGTTCATATTTCTTTATTTCTTTTCAATTGCTCTTATTTGTTGTTACTAACATGTATATTTTGTAGGTGGCACAAGTAATAATTCAATGAGTAAATGGAAAGGTAGCAATGGATATCATAAGCCATTTTAACACAATATTAGATCCTATAGAAACAAACATACATTATCCATCGTCCATTTGTCCTGAATAGAACCAACATTTATCATGAATCATGCTCAAGCCTGTAAGAATTGTCGAAAAATTGTAAAAACATCAAATAAGAACAATATATGATCCTCCAATCTACAAGGGGGTCCCACCTACTAGTCTTATATATATCATTAGCTTATAATTAATAGGATTTAGCAATACTTTGCGGATGAAATCCTCGTTGCGATTTTAATCGTCAACAAACTGGCGACTCCACAAGGAAATTTGTTTTCAATAGATTTAGAACTCAAACTCATGGTTTAGTAGACCAACAAAAATAAATTAGGAAGATATAACTATAATTATTATGCAACAGGGGGAAGTGAGAGGATTTAATGGAAAAATGACCAGGAATTTGGGAATAACTCATGAAAAATCTTAAGTATGAAGGGGTTTATACGTGTATTCATAATCATTCAACCGGGATTGACTCTTAACTTCAAGGAGAAAATTTATGGATTGGCTCTCTTATATTCTCAAATGGATGAAGAACAGGAAAGCATAAGCGGGAGATAACCAATCTCTTTATAAGACAATAGTGAAAGCGGATAACAAATCCAAGTGTGCCTTTAGGGGAAACATCATAACAATTGTGCAAGGTTGATTTTTATTGACTAACAATATCTTGTAGGGTGTCACTATGGAAAAACTGATCCAACACCTTATTCTTGAACCAAAATCAATTAAAAAGATGAAAAAGAAATAAAAATCATAACAGAATAAATTGCAAAATTTAAAACAACAGAAATAAAATGACGGAGTTGTAAAAGCAGTAGGAAATGTTTAAAACTTAAAGAAGAAATCATACTACTGTAAAAAAGAAAATAGTGAAAACTGAAAGCATAACTAAACTACTAATCTACAGAATACCCAAATAGCGTTACAACTTTTCAAGTTGGTTCCAAGTAATGCCTCAAGTGACAATCGTTAGTGTTGTAGGAAAACAATCACTCCTGTAAATATTTTAGAATGTAAGAGTTCGTACCTAAGACAAAAGCGATCTTGAAAGGACCCAACCATAATTTTTGAAATTTTGAATGTCTTCCCCTATCAACGTGAGCTGAATCCCATGGAAATACTTTTTCATTGACCTTAAATTTGACAGTCTTGACACTCATGTTGAAATAATTCTTAACAATTTGTTGTCTCCTTTTAATATTATCCAAAGCAAACATCCTTTTCTCTTCCAAAGCTAGGATTGTGTTTATCCTTTGTGAAATATCAAAAGAATTTAATTCTTCGATATGTAGCATCAACCTTAAGTAATAAAGTTCTAGATTAGTAGGAAAGAGGGCTTCTTGACCATAGACAATAATAAAAGGGGTGCAACCAATGCATACCTTGGCGGTAGTTCGATCTTCCCAAAGGGAATAGGTTAGGAGAGTGTGCCATTGACGAGGCTTATCTTCGATGAGCCTTTTGATGATTCTTACCAGATATTTGTTGGTAGACTCATCCTGCCCATTTCCTTTGGGATAATAAGTTGATGAGGTGAAATGTTTAACCCCCAACTTAGCTAAAAATTGGGTTAGCTTAGCAGAAATGAAAGCGGGACCATTCTCTATAATAATTTCCAATGGAAGACCAAATCTGGAAAAAATGTTATTCTCAAGGAAAGAAATTACCTGATCATCTATTGAATGCTTAAGTGGGACAACCTCAACCCATTTTGTAAAATAGTCTGTGGCTATCAAACTAAAAACTTGTCCAACTGAATATGCAGGATTAATAGGACCAATAATATCCAATCCCCACTTTGAAAACGAAAAGTCTGGTAGGACAGATTGTAATGGCATAGTTGAAAGGCGTTCTTTCCTAGCAAATTTTTGGCACTTGTCACAGGATCTCTAAAAAACATAAGATTCATGAAAGATTGAAGGCCAATAATATCCTTTTCTAATAATCTTGAAAGTAGTGGTTTTAGCAAAAAAATGACCTCCTACATGAATGACAGAATTTGAAGAGCCATGAGTTTCTTGCAACAGTTTATGTGCATCTTCATTGCTTACGCAGTGAAGCAACACACCATCAACATATCTTAGAAATAAGAATTCTCCTATAATGACGTATCTTGCGGATTCAAGACAGAGCCTTCTCCTTTGATGAGTGTCTAAGTTGTCCGGACATATTTGGGTCTGTAAGTAGTAAATTAAAATTTTATACTAGGGATGTTCAGACACATGGAGGATCTAGTTATCAATGTAAAAGAGAGTTGATAGGGAAATATCTTCTTCATCAATTTCTTCACTATTCTTAGCATGTTGAGCTAAGTGAAGGGATAATTCACGTCTCTTGATAGTGGTAGAAGTTACGATATTCAAATCATGCTCCTGAATCTTGGCAAGCCAATGTGAAAGCTTCCCTGAAAGATAAGTTTGTGAGAGAAAAACCTTGACAGCAGGTGTTAGCGACATTTCTTGTAAGGTGGGTTAGAATGCAAAGGAGTGGGTTAAAAAACCACTTACCCTAAGTACCAGACTCAAAATGCACCTGTGGTAAGCGACAAGCAAATCTAGATGCCAGGCATCTGCACGCCCAGATCAACAGATCACATGGGATTCCGGAGCCCCCCCACCTTTCTACCTTTAAGCGGAAGGGGGGGGGTCCAGAATCGGGGGCGCACCTCTTCAACGGTCATGATCGGAGTGCCCGAATCAACGGAACGCAGGATGATTCCGGACCCCCCCACCTTTCTACCTTTAAGCGGAGGGGGGGGTCCGGAATCGGGGACACATCTCTCCGACAACTTTGATTTAAGCGCCCGGATCAATGATGCACAGGCGATCCGGGCATCCTCTATATTTCTACATTTAATCAACATGGGGCCCCCTTTTCTTGTCGTGTCATCTTTCCATATTATCTCCACCTAACTGTGTGATGAGGCTTGCTCCCTTTATCCCCTTCCTCATCCTCCGACATCTGTCCATCTCCCCTCTTCTGGTCCGTGTGGTCCCTTTCCCATATCATCATCCACTCACTGCCTGCCATGTGTCCTGCTCCTTTCCACGTCAGCCTCCCACTAAAATCATGCCCATTATATCTCATCTCCTGCCCCCTCCGCTTATTTCCTTCTGCCATGTGTCCTCCCCTGTCACCCCTCTCACATCTCGTCACTTTTTATCACACCCTCATAGTTTTGGTGCCACCACTCCCATTATGCTCCCCATCCTTCACGCTGGCCTCCACGCCTATTCATTAGGGCGTTCAGCTGATCTAGGTGGCAGCACGAAGGGTCTTCCACATCGCAGAAGTGTCGAGTTGGTCGGGCCATCCTCAATCCCAATGAAGCAATTATTGAAGTTGTTGGTGGTGGTTAGACATTGCCTCCGCCATAAGGGGAAAATCTGGCGACGAATTAAAGGAACGTCGACTCGCCCTCGAAACTGTCATGAGTTCGATTGCATCTTCCATAAGTTGCATGATCATTCAGAGACGGCAGCTGCAGATTGTTAGAAGCCATGCAGATGCAATGTGTTTAATGCAGCGTCCTGATTTTGTTGTTGTTGTTGTTGTTTTGAGTATATGTAGGTGTTTCCGCCATTTTTGTATCTATCGATGGTTGAGCAGAGCTCCCGGTTGTAAAGTTTTAATGAAGCACTAATACTCTGGTTATGTATGGACTTTTGAGACTTCTTGCCTTATGAATGCTAGTTTATTTTACGTCTTTGTTATACTGTGTTAGAACATCTTGGAATTGGAGGGTCCAGTCGAGTCGTAGCTGTTATAGGATGATGTTGGATAGGATCATTGTAGCAGTTACGTTGCTTCTAATCAGTTCTTGTGATTTTCCCTACGCTGAGTGACTTGGAATTGGAGGATCCGGTCAAGTCCCCTTTCAGTTTCTTGAGACCCTGAATCAAGAGGATCTAGCATTCAGAGTCTTTCCTCTGCAAACCACTAGAAGCCTGTTGCCTAAAGTCGTTTGTTCACCTTTCCTACCAAGTCTTCCACCTGCTCATCTTTTAATCAACCCACTGGCTGAAGTTAGATCAAGACCTCCTTTGTCCCTCGCATGCCTGACCCAGTCCCTGAGTTAGAATGATATTTCCCCGAGTCTCTCCCCATATGATCATCCATTAAAAACTATCGTGACATAAAACTGATGTGTGTCGGGCTCTGCTCCTGCAAGCAATCCAGGAGTGACTTCTGATGCTAACATTTATGGCGTCGTTTCCGAGGACGAAGTTGAATATTTTCCCCAGGATTGAATGACAATGATTAACTGATTCTGAAGGTGCATCAGATATCAAAATTATCAATATTGCTACTATGCACCTGGTGACTCCATTGTGACGAATCCACTGCGGAGAACCCGTCGGGTTAGTTGTGGCTTCCAACGGTAGACACACATGGTCCCATCCACAGCTGCCTCTGGCCATGCTTGAAGGAAATCCAGAGGTGATTATTAGAAAAGGGAAGCCCTCTCAAGGAGAAATCTTTGCCACTGAATCAGGTATTTCCCCACCTCCTTCCGTAAAAGCTCCATTTTCTTATTCTCAACTTCCTAGTCGTCCTTTCTCGGAGGTTTCCCGTTTTCTGAATTTCAGGAGGGTTCCTGCTGAGTTTTTGCCTCCTGGTATGGCATCAGAAAGAGAGATCCTTGTCACTCCCCCCTCCCTGGAATTTGTGCCTCAGTACATACCTTAGGCCTCAGAAGGTTTCACCACACCTCCTTTTATTTCTACTACTACACAGAGAGAGGCATCTGCACATTCAGGTCCCTTAGCTCCCTCTCTGTTTTCTCCGTTGTCTCCTTCAAGAATCTCTTTTCTGACATCTCCCGTTCACACTCCTTCTCCTCCAAGATCTCCTCTACCTAATATTCCTATGGCTGGTGCTAATCCCCCTCTGAATAGAATGGATGCCATAGTCGCTGCTAGATATTCTCCCTTAATCCTTCCCCATCCCATGAGCCCTCTCCCTGCTGGAGACTACTTGAAATACATGCCCAAGTTCACTGGAGAAGGGGACATAACTGCAGAAGAGCATTTGGATGCTTTCTACAGTTATGCAGACAACCTAAACATTAAAAATGAAGTTGTTTGGATGAGAGTTTTCATCTAGAGCCTGGATGGCGAGGTGAGGAAATGGTTTAGAGGATTGACCCCTAGATCTATTGCTGGAATTGAAGCCCTGGATAGTGTTTTCCTGAGGTAGTGGGGAGATAGGAAGGATTTCATGTATTACATGACAGAGTTTGGGGCTTTGAAGAAAATGGAAGGAGAGTCTGTCTCTTACTTCTCTAAAATATTCAATAAGATGTATAATAAGATTCCTGCAGAGATAAAGCCCTCACAAGCCTCTGCCCAAATTTACTATGTTGGTGTCTTTGACCCTGATTTTTTCCTTTTATTGAGAGAAAGAATAGCCACCTCCTTAGATCAAATGAAAGATGCGGCCATAGAAGTGGAATCCAACATATTAGAAGCTGACAGACTGAGGAACAAGTCAGACGCAGATAGAAGAAAGGGAAAGTCTGAAGCCTCAACTTCCGGCCTATCGTTTCCCCACACTCAAGTGGATGAACTAATCCAGATGATGAAGTTTCTGTCTGAAGAGATGGAGAGACTGAAGGTGGAAAGGAAGCAAATGAACAAGGGCCCTCAGAGCACCGAAATCAAAGGGGGTTTCAGGAGGCCAAACAATATCGCTCCCCCAACTATGCACAGAGAATGGGGAAGGGACAGAGAAGACCAAAGAATTCAGGCCCCCTTACAGAACAATTTTGTGGCTGAAGATGAAGAAGGGGAAATAGACGAGCTTGAGCCTAAGATCCATTGCTTCGGAGAGACTCCCCCTTTTCCTCATCTGACTCAATCAGCATATGAGGAGTCTCTCATGAACAATCAGCTAAATGAATTAAGCAAAGGAGACAAGGTTAGCGGCGACCGAGGCAGGTATAACCTCAGGTTCGAAAAAAAGACAACAACACCTAATATTCTTGAGCAATCCACTAGAATAGAGAAACCTGCTAATGAAGTAGCAGACGCTCACAGAGGTAAGAAGGCCCAACCTCTCTCTCCCACTATCCACAATCATGTTCCTGAAATAAGAGAAATTCCAAAGCTTACATGTTCTTTTAATTTCGAGCATGAAATGCAGAAGATCAGAATCCCTGTGCCCCTCACCGAGCTAATTAAACATGGAGAATTTAAAAAACGCTTCTTTGAGCTTTTACAGTCTTAAACCTCATGCCTTCCCACAAACTCCATAAACCTCCAAGATGAAAAGCCAACGGTTTTCCTAGGTCCCATGGTAGAATATAGAGATGATTCATCCCCTCCCTTCTACACATCCCTGAACATACATGATAAAGTGTTGCACAATTGCTTGATGGATTCAGGGGCTTCTCAAAACCTCATGTCCAAAACCATCATGGAAGAATTGGGGCTAGAAGTCACCTGAGCCTATCATGACCTCTATTCTTTTGACTCCAGGAGAGTTCAGTGTCTTGGAGTTATTAAAGACCTGGTTGTGACCTTGTTTCAACTGCCCATGAAAAGTGTGGTCATGGATATTGTAGTGGCCGATGTTCCCCCCAAGTTCGGTATGTTGTTATCAATATCTTGGATAAAAATACTGGGGGGAACCTTGCAGATGGACCTCATGTATGCTACTACCCCGGTGTTTGGAGGAGAGCATAGAAGACTATACAGGGAAGCCCAACTGGCCTACATAATCAGTGATGAATCCAACCCTACCAATCATCCCATATTTTTCTTGGACACTGATTTAGGCTCCAGTTTACTACAACTCGCCCATGCCCCCTAGCATCCTCTGAAACTCAGAAAGCAACCCACTGCTTCCCCTAAATTTCCTCCCTCCATTGCCCCAATCTAGAAAATGTTTTTTGATGGAGCCTGTTCCTGAGAAGGCACTGGAGCTGGGGTGGTTTTTGTGTCACCTTCTGAGGAAACCACATCTCTTTCATACAAATTAGAATTCGAAACCACTAACAATGTGGCAGAGTATGAAGCTCTTATCCTAGGATTAAGAGCCGCAAGGGAAATGGGAATTCATGAGGTAGCAGTGTTCGGAGATGCTGAGTTGGTGGTCCGACAGATCAGAAGCGCTTATTAGGCCAAGCATCCTCGACTCAAGAGTTACAGAAATGAGGTATGGGACCTAATTGACAGTTTCTTCTCATCGTTTAACATTTCTTTCATCCCAAGAGAGGAGAACACAGTGGCAGATTCCTTGGCTACATCAGCAAGCATTTTCAAAGTACCCTTGCCACCCAAACTGAGGTATGATGTAGAAGTAAAATATAGGCCCTCCATACCTGACAACGTCAAACATTGGAATGTGTTTGAGGATGATCTCGAGATCAAAAATTTCTTGGATACTATCGAAGAATTTTCAGAGATGCATATCGACCAAGATTCCACCTCTGAGGAAGGGTTTGATGGGGGTAAGTTGCTAAGTAGAATAGAAAATCATGACATTATTCGGCTGCCTAGCAATCACATTCTGAGGGGACTAGTCCCATTGGAGAGGTTGTTCGATGGGAATGATGTGGCAGTAAAGGGGAGAGTTTCAGGTGATGATGCTGACACAGCTGAGTGCAACATTGGCACACCAGAGGAGCCTAAGTTTGTCAAGCTGTCAAGGAGTTTGACCAAGGAGCAGAGGGTTGAATATACTGAGTTGCTGAGAGATTTTTCTGATGTGTTTGCATGGACCTACGAAGACCTCAAGACGTATGACACATCTGTCATTGAGCAAAAGATACCACTGAAAGAAGAGTCTAATCCATTCAAGCAGAAGCTGAGGCTGATAAATCCCATGTTGCTACCCGTCATGGAGAAAGAAGTGAAGAAGTTGCTAGATGCCCAAATCATTTTCCCCTTGAGATATTCCGATTGGGTGGCCAATTTGGTCCCGGTAAGGAAGAAAAGTGGTGAAATCAGACTTTGTGTTGATTTTAGGAACCTGAACAGGAGCTCAAGGAAAGACAATTATCCTCGGCCCAACATGGAGCACATATTTCAGAAGGTCACTGGTGCATCTAGAATATCGATGATTGATGGCTTCTCTGGTTACAATCAGATATTAGTCATGCCTGAGGACAGGGAAAAAATGGCCTTCACCACTCCTTGGGGCACATTCATGTATGCCAAAATGCCTTTCAGACTGATGAATGCAGGAGAAACATTTCAGCGAGCCATGTACATAGCCTTCATCAGGGAGAAAGACCAGTCCGTGGTTATCTATATAGATGACATCACAGTCTTATCCAGGACAGACAAGGAGCACTGCTGCCACTTGAAGAGGGTTTTCCTGAAGTGTCGAAGGTTTGGCCTATCTTTAAACCCCAAGAAATTTTTGTTCGCTATGAAGGAAGGGAAGCTATTAGGCCATATAGTGTCAGCAGAGGGAGTAAGGATTGACCCTAGAAGGGTAGAATCACTTCAAACCCTGTCACTTCCCAGATCGAAGAAGGAAGTTCAGGCCTTTTTGGGGAAGATAAATTTTCTGAGGAGATTTGTCTCAAATTTTGCTGAGTTGGTGAAACACATCACATCCATGCTCAGGAAGGGAAATGAAGTGAAATGGACTACTGAACCCAGGGAATCTTTTGTCCAAATAAAGAGAGCGTTGACTGAGGCACCTGTGCTAATCAGTCTTGATTATTCTAAAGATTTCTTGATTTTTTCTTTTGCTTCTTGTGATACAGTAGCGACAGTCTTGTTGCAGAAAAATGAGCAAGGGCGAGAGAAACCTATTTCCTTCTTTAGCAAGGCATTGAGAGATGCAGAACTCTGGTACGCGATCATGGAGAAGTAGGCTTATGCCTTGGTGAAATCCCTCAAAGCTTTCAGATTCTATGTCTTGCACTCAAAGATCACTGCGTACGTCCCTTCTGCCTCTGTGAAGGACATCCTCATATAGCCTAACATAGACAGGAGAAGAGGTAAATGGATTGCCAAGATCTTGGAATTTGATCTGGAGGTTAAGCCCACCAAATTGATAAAGGGGCAGGGTTTAGCCAAGTTGCTGGACGAATCCAATTGCAAAGCCTTGGGAATTAACTTCATCAACGAGCAAGTTGAGTCATCCAACGAGCATTTCCAGAGTGCCTTATCACTAGCGGCATGCACCTGGTACAAGGATATCTTGTATTTTCTACAAGAATCGAGGCCTCCTGATGGAATGGAAAAGAGCAAGGTGAGAGATTTAAAGCTCAAGGAAGTAAGATATTTCCTCATCGACCAAACCTTGTACTGGAAAGATGCTTTAGGGGTATTTGTAAGGTGCCTGGACCCACAAGAAGCCCAACAGGTTACATTTGATTTCCATAATGGCCTTTGTGGGGGTCATCACTTCTGGAAGACCACAGCCCATGAGATCCTCCGAGATGGGTATTACTAGTCCACTTTATTCCCTGATGTCTGCAGAGAAATCAGAGCTTGCATCAAATGCCAGAAGTTCTTAGGAAACCAGCAACTCAAATCTCTGCCATTAAAGACTATAGTAGTTTCATCACCCTTTCAGCAGTGGGGACTGGACTTCATTGGAGAAATTCATCCTCCCTCAAGTGGCCAGCACAGATGGATCCTGACTGTGACAGACTATTTCACCAAATGGATGGAAGTTGTCCCCACCAGGAGCACTTCCCACAAAGTAATTATTAGCCTCCTGGAGGATATCATAGCCAGATTTGGCTACCCTAGCAGAATTGTCACTGATAACACCGCCCCCTTCAGGTCTGACCTTCTGGTCAAGTTCTGCGAACAGTTTGAGATTGCACTGATTCACTCTACTCCCTATTATCCTCAAGGAAATGGACTGGCGGAATCTTCCAATAAAATTCTGATCAAGCTCATTAAGAAATTAGTGGAAGACAATAAAAGGGCCTGGGATTCAAAGATCAAATTTTCTCTATGGGCTGACTGAGTGACAATGAAGAAGTCCCTAGGCATCTCACCCTTCCAACTTGTTTACGGAACAGAGGTCGTTTTCCCTACTCAGCTCGCCTTATCTATGGAAAAATTCCTCTAGGACCTTGAAGGAGAGCCTGACAATATGGTCAGAAGGATTCATCAGATGGTGGAAGTGCAGCATATTAGAGAGAAAGTCATGAACAGGGCCTATGATCATCAACAGAAGATCAAGCAGGATTTTGACAGGAAGAGAAAAAGGAAAGAATTCGAGTAGGGTGATCTGGTGCTCAAATGGGATGTACCTAGGCAGGAAAAGGGCAAGCATAGTAAGTTCAATTCCCTTTGGTTTGGGCCTTTCAAGATCCTTGAAGCATTCTCGAATAACACTTTCAGGTTGCAGGATTTGGAAGGCAAAGAAGTTTTTAGTGGCCCAGTAAATGGTCATTTCTTGAAAAAATGTTTTTTGTGAGCCGCAGTCGGCTCTTTTATTTCTTGTAAATATTGTTTTTGTTTTTTTATTAATAAATGACTCCATAGCCCAACTGCAAGGCACTGAATCTTCAAAAATGTTCTTAGAGCATCACATGGATGACTCTATCCCCCATGGAGCCTAATGTTAGCAACATTTATTGTAAGGTGGGTTAGAATTCAAAGGAGTGGGTTAAAAACCCACTTACCCTAAGTACCAGACTCAAAATGCGTCTGTAGTAAGCAACAAGAAAATCTGGACGGTAGCCATCCACGCACCCAGATCAACGACGCACATGGGATTCTGGAGCCCCCCAACCTTTCTACCTTTAAGCAGAAGGGGGGGGGTCCGAAATCGGGGGTGCACCTCTTCAACGGTCACGATCGGAGTGCCCGAATCAACGACGCGCAGGATGATTCCGGACCCCCCCCGCCTTTCTACCTTTAAGAAGAGGGGGGGGTCTGGAATCGGGGACGCATCTCTCCGACGACTATGATTTAAGCACCCAGATCAATGACGCACAGGCGATCCAGGCATCCTCTGTCTTTCTGCGTTTAATCAACATGGGGCCCCCTTTTCTTGTCGTGTCATCTTGCCATCTTCTCTCCACATGACCGTGTGATGAGGCTCACTCCCTTTAGCCCCTTCGTCATCCTCCGACATCTGTCCATCTCCCCTCTTCTGGTCCGTGTGGTCCCTTTCCCATTTCATCATCCACTCACTTCCTGCCATGTGTCCCACTCCTTTCCATGTCATCCTCCCACTAAAATCATGCCCATTATATCTCATCTCCTGCCCCCTCCACTTATTTCCTTCCACCATGTGTCCTCCCCTGTCTCCCCTCTCACATCTCGTCACTTCTTATCACACCCTCATAGTTTTGGTTCCACCACTCCCGTTATGTGCCCCATCCTTCGCATTGGACTCCACGCCTATTCATCAAGACGTTCAGCTAATCCAGGTGGCAGCGCGAAGGGTCTTCCACGTCACAGAAGTGTTGAGTTGGCCGGGCCATCCTCAATCCCAATGAAGAAGTTATTGAAGTAGTTGGTGGTGGTTAGACATCGCCTCCACCAAAATGGGAAAGTCTGGCGACGAATTAAAGGCACGTCGACTCACCCTCAGAACTGTGAGGGGTTCGATTTCATCTTCCATAAGTTGCACGATCATTCAGAGATGGCAGCTGCAGATTGTTAGAAGCCATGAAGATGCAATGTGTTTAATGCAGCGTCTCGATTTTGTTGTTGTTTTTGTTTTGAGTATATGTAGGCGTTTCCACCATTTTTGTATCTATCGATGGTTGAGCAGAGCTCCCGATTGTAAATTTTTAATGAAGCACTGATACTCTGGTTATGTATGGACTTTTGAGACTTCTTGCCTTATGAATGCCAGTTTCTTTTACGTCTTTGTTATACTGTGTTAGAACAACTCGGAATTGGAGGGTCCATTCGAGTCGTAGCTATTATACGATGATGTTGGATAGGATCACTGTAGCAGTTACGTTTCTTCTAATCAGTTCTTGTGATTTTCCCTACCCTGAGTGACTTGGAATTGGAGGATCCAGTCAAGTCCCCTTTCAGTTTCTTGAGACCCTGAATCAAGAGGATCTTGCATTCAGAGTATTTCCTTTGCAAACCACTGGAAGCCTGTTGCCTAAAGTCGTTTGTTCACCTTTCCTACCAAGTCTTCCACCTGCTCATCTTTTAATCAACCCAATGGCTAAAGTTAGATCAAAACCTCCTTTGTCCCTCGCATGCCTGACCCAGTCCTTGAGTTAGAATGATATTTCCCCGAGTCTCTCCCCATCTGATCATCCATTAAAAACTATCGTGAAATAAAACTGATGGGTGTCAGGCTCTGCTCCCGCAAGCAATCTAGAAGTGACTTCCGATGCTAACAGAAGGTAAAGGGAATTTTACCAACGTATGCTTACCTAAGATGAAGTGGTGAAACTTTTCAAGAGATTTAACAAGAGTGAAATCATGTTTCTCAATAAAAAAATATTTAAATTCATCATCAGACAAACTTTGACTCATGTAAGCCACTGGTTTTTCATTTCCTTGGTCATCATTTTGCATGAGGACAACATAAACATCTTCCTCGATAGCATTAGTATATATCATGAATTCCTTCTCAAAATATGGCTTCGCCAAAACTGGTGCGGAACTGATTTCAGTCTTAATCCCTTCAAAATAATTTTTGACATCATATGTCCAAGAAAAAGAGCATTCTTGCTTAAGCAGATTATGAATTGGTTTGACCATCACAACAAAATCTAGAACAAACCTACGGACAAAGTTAATAACCCCCATAAAATCGTGAACCTCCTTCTTGTAAGTGGGAGAAGTAAGATTAAGGATAGCATCAATCCTTTCAGGATCAATGCTTATTCCTGAATCAGAGACAATGTATCCAAGGAGATTTCCCTCAATAACGCCAAAAATGGACTTGGAAGGATTTTGAGTGATGTTGAAAGATAAAAGGTTCGAGATAAGCGCCGAAATAGTTTGGGTGTATCGTTTCATTAACTTGTTGCTAGGAGAGTAAATTTTATGTACAAGGTTCACAACAAGCTCAGAATCCCCAAAAACTAAAAGGTGACCACATCCAAGATTATACGCGTTCTAAATGCCTAATAATAAAACTTCAAATTCAGTGACATTGTTAATGCAAGCAAACTCCAACCTATTTTTATAGCAAGATTTTCCTCACCATTGCTATCTTGTACAGAGGGCCTTTTTCCATTTCCCTATGCAGACTTATAATCCCTTTTTGATGAATCCAGAGCTAAAAATATACATTTTCCCACATATATGCTCCCTATCAGTTATAAAATATGCATATAGGTTGGTTGATCCACTACAACCCACGTACATCGAGATTTGTGCTAGAAAATACAAAATGAGATCGGGTTTCCATGTCATGACAGAAGATATCTGATCCTTGTCCTTCCATATACTGGAAACGTTCTGACTCGGCCCTTTAGTTGCATTCTGAAGGCTATAGGAGAACACTTTCAAGCTATGGAAAAGAAGAGAAAACATTCAACTTTGAGAGAAAAGTTACTCTAGAGAAATTACTTCATATTGAGTCTACATCCCTCTGTCCCTCAAGTCTGAACATAGTGTTCAGCCCCCAAGCTCTTTCCATATTGTTGAGAGGACCTCATTTCCTATTTCCTATGATCTTTCCTTTAGTAGAGGATTGAAGTTGTGGAGACCTAGTTGGAAGGAACTTGGTTTCTTGGTTTTGAACCATGCCGACACGAAAGTCTGTAATGTTGTCACTTCTGTAGATAAATTATTAATAGAAATACTCCTTTCCCGTCCTATTAGTATCTTGCAAATATATGATTATTATCCATGGGCATGTTTGTAATTCTTATTAATGGATTATGCTATCTAATGTGCTAACCCTTTTTGTATCATCACTACGTACTTTCTCTACTTGTTTGTTAAGAACTTCTTGCAGGTATAAAGCTTTGGGTCAAAGTGTTGAATGATGGAACATCATCAAACGTTGGATCGAGGTAGGCCTCTTTCTTATATTGCACATTAGTCTATATAGAATATGTTGGAATTGAGTTGATTTATGCAGTCATACCTATCTATTATGGTTTACCCTTGGCCATAGAGAGTTTTTCCCTTGTAACAGAAATGGCGACTCCATTGGGGATAGATCTTCCTTCTAAGGGTTGAGGTACTTTTTCTTCTTACATTTCTCTTTTTCCTTTGTGTTTCTTTTTGTATCACTGTTTGAAATGGCCTGTTCACTCTGGGTCAGAGTTTTCAACCTTTTTCCCTTGTCTGGCCTTGTTTTGAAGCATATACACCCTTTTTTCCTTGACAATCATGTATACACGCTTGTTGTCTCCTGTATAGTCACGTATACCACTTCCCCTTGCTTGTTTTCTTGGTTTAGTGATTTTTAGGTGGGATTTGAAGATTGTTGAGGCTTCTTAGGTCTTTGTAGTGTCTGTTGAGATCATCTGGGATGACAGGAAACCTAATTGGAGTTGAATTTTTGAGTGGAGTCTTTCTCTTTGTTTTCCATTTTTTATTTGTCCTTGTTCTCTAGAGTGTTTGCGTGGATGCTTGGTGTTTTGCTCGAGTTATTGTTTTTATACACAATAGAATTTATATACCAGGTTGCTCATCAGTATATGCATTTTTTTTTTAGTATATTGAAAATACAAAAAAATAGGCATTTTGCATTGGTTGGAATTTTTGTCTTGGAATATTTATCATTAGCTTAGAACCTTTAGAGAGAGATTTCATTTTACTTCTGAATTGCACAATTGAAATTGAAGACTGCACTATTCTTATTAGCATATCATTCATTAAAAAGTTAAATATAGACTTTGCATTATATCCCTATTTATTTTCTTGCAGAGTCACAACACCATGAGTTTCACTTCCATACCTTTTTGAGTAACCACAACCAATAAAATTTACACTTTAAGATAAAATTGATTAGTCACAATTTTATTTTTTAGGGTACACAAACTAGCCTAGGATTTAGTGCCTTGGAATAAGATATTGTGAATAAAATTCTCCAAGGCAATTAAATCAACATATGTGTTTGAGACATGGAGTTGAGAAGTCAATTGTATAATTGATAATATCAGGAGGCTCCTCTCACACCAGAGTTAATCACAAAGTCGTGTGAAGTTAGTTGAATGGATAACCCCTAGATACTCTCCTAGCGTCAGAGATATTTCTGTAGATTTATTCGTATTAGGGGATCTTGCTAGTACCCATACCTCCACGAGAGGTGGTGCTTTCAAGGTTTCAGGATTTTCTACCCTGGCCATATGGTTATCCAGACTTATGACTGCTCACCTGTGCATCGGTTATATAGTGTTTGATTAGTTTCTTGACTTAGGTATCTCATAGGTTACTTGCAGGGGTTATTTTGCTTGTATCTTGAATCAGATAAAGGTCGAACGACACACAACCTTTACGGAGGATTACCTCTCTGGGGGGATCTGACCGACTGGTTGTTAAGCCTTCGAGGGCCCTTATAACTGATTTTTTTACCTCCAAACTTTAGCGGGAAGTCTTAGGTCCCTCTTGGACAAGACATACCTTATTTAGCGAGGGAGGCCACTTAGCCGCTTTAGCCTGTTTGCATGCATATTGGCCGTTTGACATTTTGGTATGCTCTTTGATTATTAGTTGACCTTAGGAGTCTATATTGAGTCTTCATTATCATGGACAATGGATTTCCTTTTTCTCCCTCATTTACTCCTACCCCCCCCATGATGTTCACTCATTTCATGGGGATGGATCTTTTCGCTTCGCATTATGGTGTGCAGAATTATAATACTCAGTCAACGCCTTGGGTCTCTAATAATTTTTCTCATGGTATGCTTGATATTCCTTCACACTTACCATCCTTTGTCTCACCTCCTTATGTGAATACAAGTTTTGGGTCTAGAGGCATGATGCCTCTTTCTTATCCCTCTCTGTTTGGTGGGAGTCATATCCTTCAAACACCTCTTACGGTAGGAGGTTGGAATATTCCTTCCTATGAATCCACTATGTGAGAAGTAAGTTTCCAATTAAGAAATCCTTCCATGTGTTACATTCTGTCCACTTATCCTTCTTGCGCTATGTCGGTTCCTACGAACACTTTTTCCATGACGACCCTCCGTCTGCCCTCTGGTGTTTCATCCAGGCAGAATTATTTTTATAGTTTGGGAAACCCCCCTCACAAAGTTCCTTCATCTGGGGGAAACATATATCCTCACATGAGTAACCCTTGTCATGTCACTTTCTCTTCGCAAGTGGCTTCGATGCCCTTACAAACCTTTATGAATCAGTATGGAGGAGGATATTATCCTATTGGACCAGGATAGAGTGTAAACCAAGATCCTTCCTGGCCTCCAATTTCTCAGAACCAATCTTTCCTTGGACCTTGGTCTCAAATGCCACAATTCACTATTGCCACAAGTACAATCACTGCGTCTCATACTGCCATTGTATCACCAACCACTGCTAGTCATGTTGGAGATTGGTCGACAACCTCTGCGAGTCACATTGAAGACTTGCAACCAACCACTACAAGTCATGTTGGGGGCACATGTCTGGTCACTGCTAGTCACAGTGCACATCCATCACCAACCATTGCTATTCATGTTGGAGATCCATCACCAACCTCTTCTAGTCATGTTGGAGATTTTCTACTAGCCTCTGCAAGTCATGCTGGGAGCATATCACCAACCACTGCAAGTCATTCTGGGGGCATTCATATTATTGAGAAGCCTAGACGACTCGGACGTAAGCCTAGATTCATTTGCAAGAGTTGTGAAGGAAGTTACCTTACTCGTTTGTGTCCTATTATTGTTGGGATACCAGAAGTGTGGGGCTCACCTAAGGTCCCTTCAGGTTTTGAGGCATCTATGGTTTCACAACAGTCTGTTCTTTCTTTCGTTGATACAACAGTCATGTCGATGCAATCTTCGGCTGACACCCCTTTTCCTTTAGGGGTTGATGCGTCCTTTGACCTTGTTGTCTCACATCCCGTTCAACCTGTGTTCATGTCAATGCAATCTTCGACCGACACCTATCCTATGTTCGGGGGTGATGCATCTCTTGACCTTTTTGTCTTGGATATTGTTCAACCAACGATCATGTCAATGTAATCTTCGACCAACAACACTCCTATTTTTTGGGGTGATGCACCTCTTGACCTTGTTTTCTTGCATCCTATTCAACCAATGGTTGAGGAAGTGGTCGTATCGATGCAATATTCAATCGACCCCACTCTTCTCTTGGAGAGTGACAAGTCTAAGGAAGCAATCATGCCAATGCAATGTTTGGTCGATCCCACTCTTTTGGTTCTGGTTTTATACCTTCTATGCCATGTATTTAGTATTTCTATTACTTCACCTTCTGAAAAAGAGAGAGTTTCACTCTTCTCGAGTTCTCTCCCTCCAAGTCTTGACGAAGTTCCCTTTGATTGGTATGCTCTTGTAGGGTATCCAATGCCTCCGCCTATGTCCTTTCTAGGAAGAGACATTATTTGATATAACACAGAGACGATAACCTCCATTATCACTTTGTCTTCCTCGACTTGGATATTTTTGGGTCATCCCAAGATTGTGTTGGTTCTCCGTAAGATACTGAAATCCCACAAAAGGTCTGCATGGGAGCCTTGGCCTCCCCCGTGGCTTGCCTCCTAGAATATTCCTAACGAGTCTTAATTAAGCTCTTTTACAACTCGTCTAAAAAACCTAAAAGATTTCCAAGTGATTTGTCCCTTTCACACTAGTTAAAATTGGATTTGAAAGGTCATGAGTCTTAGCTAAGATCTTTTCCAACTCATTATCAAAAATAGAAAAGATTGTCGAGCGAGCTTGTGTTTTTCACACTCGTAAATTGGATTTGAAAAGACATCTATTTGGCACAAGTTTACCCCTTTTTCACACCGAGTAGACCAAAATATATGAAAAAGGATATTTTTTGGCGTTAACTTATGACTACATCTCATGCCCTAGCTTGCAATATTAAGCCTTTATCTGGTTCTCTCTTTGCATTATAAACCATTGCCTAAAAAGTTTGCATGTTCAACCAAGTAGAGCCTTGTTTATATCCTTCACAATTTGACACCCTATACCCTGGAGCGAACATCACCCCGAGTGTCGATCTCCCACATGAATTTCCTTGCATTAAGCATAGGTACATTTTTTATAACCCTAATTTGCACCAGACATTCTTACCTGGTATCATGCCATCTCAGATTCCTTCTTTTCCAAAACATTGCTGAACAAATCTTCTTAAAAACCCCTTTTATAAATACCCACATGCCCTGCTCCATTACTACACTCGTGTACACGCTATCTGACCCAAGACAGCGTGCGTGTACCTACAAAAGAATGAAAAAAGGAAAGTTGTTGATGAAACAAACAACTTTGGGTAAGTTAACTAAAACTTTTGTCCATGCATGGACGGTCACTCGACCAAATACCTAGCTTCTTCTAGCCTATAAAATAAGGGTTAGGGGTGCCATTTGAAAGGGGGAGAATCATAGTAACAAAACTATACCTGCTTGAGAATTCCCTTTGTCCCAACCTTTAGCCATCCTTGTGCAAAGAGAAGTATAGAGAAAAGCAGTTGGAAAATAGAAGAAGAAGAACCCAGGACCAGGATCGAAGAGCAGTAGTCGACTTTATCATTGTAAGGTATCATTGTAAAGTTAATAAAAGAAATTATTTTCCCATCCCGCCATATTAGATTGTCATTATTGGAATATTGATTGTATGATTGATTAAATCTCTAACCCATTAGTTCATAGATCAAATGCATGTGGAGTTCTTTGTTTGCCTTTAGTGAATGCAAGTAAGAATTGGGAGGAGAGATGCAATCAAAGAATGACCAAGCGCAACAAGGGATCGACATCAAACACAAAGAATAAGGTACGTCAACTTAATATCTTGAGCCTTGTATTTACATATGAGTAATGGGGGTCTAGGCATGGGATGATGGTAAAAAGTAAGAATTTTAGGTCATTTTTGCATGCATGATAAAACCCTTAGTTCTAGTCCGTAGGAGGGATTTCCCACCCACAACAGAATTGGTGACCATACTGGGGAATCTCTCGGGTTTCTGGGAATATTTTTCTTGGGTATTTTTAAAAACTGGTTTCATTCCTTGTTTTTAAAGTTTCTGCAAAAGTTTGAGCTAACAGAGATTATGGTCTTCCATACTAGTTATCTCTATTTCTTTGCTTAACTGAATTTTTTTTCTTTTCCAAGACCCATAGAGGTACACGTGGCATGTATAAGTTTTGCACACGTGTACCCATGCCCTACCTTCTCACAGCCCATGTGTACACGCTAGCTGAGGAAGGGTCAGTCGTGTGTATGATTCCAGAAAATTTCTTTTAGAGAGGTAGTCATCCTCTCCCCTGTCAGAAATAGTCCTTGTCAGGGGTTTTCTAGAACTCTTTCTAGTCTTTGTTGTTTTCAGTCTATAGCTTAGGTTTCACCTCAGATTAATTTGTTCTATGAAGTTTTCCTTGAATTGTTTTCTTTTTTCTATTAAAGTAAGTGTCTGAGTCTTCAAGAGATCCTGGTTCTCAGTACCAGTAGTCTCTACCTGGGCTAGATTGCTTGGACTTTCATTTTTCTCAGAGTTTCAGAGATACATGCAGCCAGTATAAGGGCAACATGTGTGTACATGCGCTTTGACTTTACACAGCTCGTGTGCACAGGCTTCTTGTTGAACTGTCAACCGTGTGCTTATGGATAAATTTTTTGTTGAAGGTGAGGCAATCATCGTTTCCTTTGACAAGAGTTACACCTCTCAGGTTTTTGGGTCTCTGTCATAGCGGTCAGTAACTTAGGTTTGATCATAGCAATAACTTTATTTTTCATTAAGAAGTTTTCCTCAAAATTTTCTTTTTATAGGGTTTTTAGACAACTTTGAGAGTCCAGTTTTAATTTGCTTGTGTGTGATTTTTAAAGTGACTCCTTGCAATCTGCGCTTAGGCCAAAAATTTTCTTGGTTTTTACTTGTTGATATTTTTCCTTTTTGCTTTGTGAGCATTCAAATAAAAAAAAAAAACTTTTATTTCTTTGTTTGGTTAAATAGTGTTGTTTTGCATTAGTAACCATGGAAAAGTATTTTCTTTCATAAGTTATTGACGGTTTACTTAGATCATACATAGCTTGTAGTCGAGTGAAATCCTTCTTTGAGTTTGTTGTTCAGAGATCTTAGAAATTTTTTAGTTTGAAAAGTTGTTTAAGATTTGAGTCAAGTGAATTTATTTTGTTTCCAGCTTTCTGTTTATTTTTCTTTCATCTTTCAAACACCACTAGTTTCAATTTCATAACCTTTGAATTAAGAGAAGCCATAAAAATTAACGCTAAATCTAAAATTCATTAGACTTTTTATGTTTGTAGGGTCAACCAACTAGTTTAGGGTTATGGCCTTGAATTAGGTTGGAGAGGAAACTCTTCAAGGCCATTAAATCAAACATTGGAGTCTAAGTTAGGGAGTGTCAAAGTCCAGTATCGTGAAAGTTATCGGGGACCCCCCTCTAACACAAGGGATAAACATGAGGTCGTGTGCAGAAAGGTAGCGGAGATAACCCCTCAAAAGTTGGACCAATCGTAGTGGAGAACACATATAGAGGGTTTGTCTTGGGATTCCATCGATTTAATTTTCCACGGAGCTTCGTGGGTCTCAAATCCATTTGAGGTCCTCAGTTGTATTCTGGACCACTTTCCTTCGATACCCTTGATAGGTTTCAGGCTCGATACCCTACTCATTGTGGTCTACCCGACTTTCGACTATACCCTCCTGGTGACTGTTCGTGCGTTGACAACCTAGTTGCCTATATTTTTAGAGACATACACAGCTGACTGCGGGGGTATATTGTTGTACCTAGGACAGATATCAGGCCACGCTTTGTAGAGTATACCTGGAGGGTTCTTCCATGTTCGAGTTTCACTTGCATCGGTAAGTTTCTCTAGTGTTGGTTGTCGTAACTGTTCTTCCAACTTGTTTAGTGTTTGCTTATTTTATCTTGGAGGGACCTTTTTAGTGTGTGTTGTTTTTGAATGAATAGAAATCCCTAGTGTTTCTTTGATCTTTTCACACAGTGGAGGATCATGAGCTTCGTCGGTCATGAAGGCTTCTGGGCCTATCATCAGTTACATTGGAGCCACCTCTGCCACCACTAAGGCGAAAGCTAGACCAACAAGGGTCTTTTGAAGCAATCGGGTCACAAGAAATTGTACCCAACCAACATCTGGAGGAAATGACCACTTTAGACTTGGGAGAGAAAGTTCTTGGTCCATATGAAACTCCAACCACTGATCTTTTGGCACCCATCATCATAGTGATTCACCCTTACGAGTGCCAGACAGTGTTGCACGCAGCAATGGAAACGAATGTTGTCACTTCTTCTGGGAATTCTTCAATTCCCACTGCGGTTGTCACCATAGGGGATTTTCCACCTCCTAACCCACCATCACTGGTGCGAGCCACCATGGTATCGACCGCCTCTACCTCAAACAATGGTCTAATCCCCTCTATGGTGGCGGCCATAGCTCCTTTCACACCAAGTGCGACAGGCCCTCCGTTCTCATACGGGATGCCTAGCTCAGGTACAAGTCCTGTACTTTCCTACTCCACTTTACAAAATTTAGGTCTGGGGGCAAGGAGCTCTAATGCTCCTCTGCAAGGACACATGGGGGGCACTTCATCTCCTTTTAATGATTTCTCTTACGAAAGAGGTCATATACCTCCTTCTTCCCCTTCGCTCGGTGGCACCCACCCTCATTCTGTCGGGCCACCCACACACCATAGTTTATTTGGAGCAGGGAGTCAAGGACCACCTTCTCATAATATGCCAGTAGGTTCGACACCATTTTCTTTGTTCGGTGAATTTGGTAACAACACGTTCTCGTCAGCTGCTTTCCCGACTGGGGGCAATCCTGGTTACATACAACCTATTCCTATGCAAGGTACTATTCTTGCACAGGGGGCAAACCCAGGAACTTCTTCTGCATCAGGGCCTTGGAATTCTTGGCAAGGATCAGTTCCCTCGTCAGGAATGTTGATCTAGGGAAATTATTTTCACAACCAATGGAACCCCGGACAAGGTACTATGTCTATCCCCATGGGATCGACATGGGGAAACCCTTTCCAAAGTCCTCCGAATGTAATGCACACCCAACCATATACATCCTATTTTGGGAATCAGTCGATGATGTTTCCTCACAAGAAGAACCCATATGCTAGTAATGGCCATGGTTTTTACCAGAACCCAGGCCAACAGCCAAACTTTTCCTGGCAACCTGGTGCCATTCAAACTCTAGGTCCCTTTTTCCATGGTTATCACCAACAACCCAAACTACCTTTCCTGGAAACCTTGCATTTGAAAAACTTGACAAGGTTGTTGAATGACCCTATCTGTCATGATCCGTGTTGGCCCCCTATGCTGACGAAGTTTCCTTCGGACATACCAAAGTTTGAGGCCAAGCCTAATGAAGATCCAGAAGATCATGTTAGCACCTTCCATCTTTGGTGCTCGTCTAACTCGTTGAAAGGCAACTCCGTAAAGTTGTGATTGTTATAACGTACTCTCATTGGGAGTGTCGTGAAATGGTACATTGAGCTCGACCACTCAATATACTCTTCCTTCGATGAATTGGAAATGGATTTCCTAAACCATTTCCAATTTCCTGTGAGATACGACGCTGGCACAAAATTGCTGGCCAATTTCGCACAGAGCAAAGCAAACCATATCTCTGATCACATCCAATAATGGAGACGCCGGAAGAGTTTAATTAAGGTGCCAGTCCCACCAACATTCCTGCTCGAGTGGTTCCTTAAGTCTTTGGTCCCACAGGTTTCCAAAGACATCGCGACGTCGAGAGTGTTTTCCAAATAAGACGCCATCATGAGAGCTCAATAGCTTGAGCTAATCTATTTTCAGTCTGGTTTATTATACGAGATCTTTCCAATGCGCCATGCTCAATACTTGATAAAACTAGACAGAGAGCTGGACCACATGCTGATGGTATTGTTGGTTCAACACAAACAAAGCCCGATGAGCAACTGACGAAGCAATTGTAGCAATTGTCTATACAACACACATCGGCTAGCCAAACTACTGTTTTGGCTACCCCCCCTACCCAAATGTCGGATGTACACATAGTGTAATCGACAAATCCAAAGGCCACCTAGTAGCCTAGAGGAAAGAAAAAACAATGAAATAAGGGTAAGGGGGATAAGAACCCCACTAATAATGTTGGCAGGGGAAACACGTAGAAATGGAAGGTGAGGTATCTGTGCAACCTGTGCACAGAAGACCACCCGACCCACCAATGTCCTCGGCTTCTAGAGGCCCAAACGTTGGTGACACAACAACAACCTATCATGTTAACCAATCCATTTCAACATGGGAAAAACCTAACCCAAGCCTCTACAAGCACGAAAGGGGGCAGTCAAGGACCCTCTCTGTCTTCGAACAATCCTGTTAATTTTCAAAATCCCAACCCAGCTTCAGTCTCATTGATTTTTCAGTCAAATTTAAATGCCAAACTCAGTTTCAGCACTGTTTCAGCATATGTTACAGCCCTGTGTTTCAGCACATACTCACAGCGGTGTTTCAGCATATGACTCAACACTGTGTTTCAACATCTGTTACAGTACTTTGTTTCAGCATCTGTTATAGCACTGTGTTTCAACATATGTTACAGCACTGTGTTTCAACATCTGTTACAACACTGTGTTTCAGCATCTGTTACAGCACTGTGTTTCAGCATCTTCTCACAGCGGTGTTTCAGCATATGACTCAGCACTGTGTTTCAGCATATACTCGCAGCGGTGTTTCAGCATATGACTCAGCACTGTGTTTCAACATATAAAAAACTTAACAGAAAATAAATTTCAGAACTGAAACATGAGGATTCTGAACATCGTTTTCAACGTAGAAATAAAATATCGACAATATGCAAAACTCAAAAAATATAGACTCAAAGACTTTTGGTCTAACTTCGACCCTGGAAAAACCCATAAGGGGAAAACCAGTGAGAGAGGGATTTGTATTATTTATGAGCTTCTGAGAAATTCTTTTACAGCATATTCATCTTCAAATGTTTACACAAACTTATCTGGACATTCCTGTATCTTTGCTCCTCAATTTCTGAACCAGAAATTCGTACAACTGTACGACAATTAATGTTGTACGGACTGTCACGAAATTCATGCCAAAACTCTGCTAAGATTCAATTTCTGTGCCACTCAATGTTATTCGACAGCCTTGGAATGCATGCCAATACTCCCAGAAATTGCAGTTGATGTCTCTTTTCTTCAGCTCGACCTCTCTCTTGCTCTCTCTTGTTCTCTCAACAAGAATGCTTGAGCTCCTCTTGTTTTCTCAACAAGAATGCTTCCACTTCCTCTTTCTCTTGGCATCTCACCAAGAGTCTCTTGGCCTCTCACCAAGATTTCTTCTTTTTCTTACCCAAGAATGGGTGCGCCCACTTGCCTTAATCAACCTCATGAGGGAAGGTGAGGAGTTTTCTAATCTAATGGCTGAGATTAGATTAGATGGGTGGCTGATATTTTGTGTCTCTTCACTCACCCTCACTTTAATCATAAAGTTATCTTTTAATTTTCATCTCACAAATTAATTTGACTAAGACCCACATTCGGCAATTTCTCCCCTTAGGCTCCTAGGGAAGAAGATCACTTGCCTTGGTACTTCATTTTAATTAAAAATTTAACACTCCCTCATACCGAGGAAAGTGTTACTCACTACTCCAATCTTGTCCCTGAAAAATACAAACTTGCCCATGCTCAATGCCTTGGTGAGTATGTATGCAACCTGCTCCTTAGTAGATATGTACTGTAGCTCCACAACTCCTCTCTGAACATAATCACAGATGAAGTGATACCGAATCTCGATATGCTTAGACCGCTCATGAAAAACTGGATTCTTTGAGAGTTTAATGCAACTCTGATTATCACAGTAAATCATGGTAGGCCTCAACT